>WNWK01030248.1:0-23664 GCA_009830355.1 Cherax destructor
GAATATAAGAGTACAATTAAGTAAATAAAGTGACTGGAATTTGCTTTTGGTAAAAAGGTATTTGAAAGTATGAGTAAATAATTGCACTTATTTGGTAATAGCTTATAAGAAAAAAAAAAAAAAAAAAAAAAAAACTAAGTCACATACACAATGAGGTAATTGTTTGATTATAAAAATATAAAAAGAAAAACAATAGTGAAAAAGTTGTAATTATATTTCAAGTTAAAAAGTAATTACTAATATTGTAAATAGATTGGGTTGGGAAAAGGTAATGATAGATTTGTATTAAAAATAAAAAAATAAAAGTAAATGGTTACAGAGACGTTAAAAGATAAATATATAGTAAAATAGGATGTACAATTATATTTAGTGGGAAATTTAATATAGTGAGGTAGCAGATTATTAGAACAAAAATGAAGTTAATTACATTAATATATAATCAGTTTTGAGAGAAATGTAAGATTGTGAGGTTGCAGTTACTAATACAACTGTTGCACTAATGCAGACTAAGGATTAGGTCATTGATATTATTCAGTCTCTGTAAGATTAGCATCTCGAAGGAATGTGGACAGTTCATTTTCATTCGTGATATAATAAGCACGGCCTACATTTGTTTTCTTAACTAGGATTTTCCCTTCTCGGGTGAAGCACTGGTGGATTTTGTCATTATTCTCACGTTTAAGCTTTCTTACTCTGTATAGGAGGTTCTGACGTTTTTTTGTGAGGCATTCATTTACATAGAGATCTTTTTTTGCATTAATTGATGTTTTAATAAGATCTGTTTTACTGTCTATCGTGTGAAATCTAAGCATAACACTCTTTTTTCTACCTTGTGTGCCAAGTAAACGTGATTCTGTTATTTCTGATGCTGGTACTACTAAATTTAAGTGATCTTTTATGGTCTGAAGAGCAGCATCTTTGCAGTTGGTATGGTTTATGCCACTTGTATCCCATCTACCTTTTAATCCCACTGTAGCTATAACTAAAAAGTGATCTGATATATCTGTGGCCCCTCTATAAACATGTACATCCTGAAGTCTACTCAACAGTCTTTTATCTACCAATACATAGTCCAACAAACTACTGTCATTTTGCCCTACATCATATCTTGTATACAGTGGTACCTCGACTTACGATATTTTTTCATTCCAGAATGCTGTTCAAGTGCCATTACCAAACAAATTTATCTCCTTAAGAAATGTTGTAAAATAGACTAGTCCTTTTAGACCCCCAAAATTACACTTACAAAAGCATTTAAAAAAATAAACTTACATAAAAGGGTGAGTTTGGGGACCATCGTAAGTCGAGGTACCACTGTACTTATTTATCCTCATTTTCTTAAAATATGTATTACCTATAACTAAACCCCTTTCTATACAAAGTTCAATCAAAGGGCTCCCATTATCATTTACACCTGGCACCCCAAACTTACCTACTACACCCTCTCTGCATGTTTCTCCCACTTTAGCATTTAGGTCCCCTACCACAATTACTCTCTCACTTGGTTCAAAAGTTCCTATACATTCGCTTAACATATCCCAAAATCTCTCTCTCTCCTCTACACTCCTCTCTTCTCCAGGTGCATACACGCTTATTATGACCCACTTTTCGCATCCGACCCTTATTTTAATCCACATAATCCTTGAATTTACACATTTATATTCCCTCTTTTCCTTCCATAACTGATCCTTCAACATTATTGCTACCCCTTCCTTAGCTCTAACTCTCTCAGATACTCCTGACTTAATCCCATTTATTTCTCCCCACTGAAACTCGCCTACCCCCTTCAGCTTTGTTTCGCTTAGGGCCAGGACATCCAACTTCTTTTCATTCATAACATCAGCAATCATCTCTTTCTTATCATCCGCACTACATCCACGCACATTCAAACAACCCAATTTTATAAAGTTTTTCTTCTTCTCTTTTTTAGTAAATGTGTACAGGAGAAGGGGTTACTAGCCTATTGCTCCCGGCATTTTAGTCGCCTCATACGACACGCATTGCTTACGGAGGAAAGATTCTTTTCCACTTCCCCATGGACAATAGAGAAAATAAAAAGAACAAGAGCTATTAAGAAAAAGAAGAAAAACCTAGATGTGTGTATGTATATATATGCATGTGCATGCCTGTGTAGTGTGACCTAAAGTGTAAGTAGAAGTAGCTAGATATACCTGTTATCCAGCGTGTTTATGAGACAGAAAAAAGACACCAGCAATCCTACCATCATGTAAAACAGTGTCAGGTTTCTGTTTCACAGTCACCTGGCATGACGGTAGTACCTCCCTTGGTGGTTGCTGTCTACCAACCTACATATTATAAAATAATAATTACAAAGAAGGCCACTAGCATGCCTAGGCATTTCGGACAGACTAATAATAATTCTTACTCTATATTGACACAGGTTATGGAGCATACTGATATTAAAGTTAGGTAATTGTAGTGATTAAATAAATTTACAGTAGTGAGATTTCAAAACATTTAAGAATATTACAGTTTGTAAATTTAGTAATGAAAATGGTTTTGTCTTGGCATGATACACAGTTTCTATTAAAGCTCCTAAATTGGAGTATCTCAGGCAAACTTATGACTAGCTTAAGATTTATTAGGCAATAGCTATACAGTGGACCCTTGGTTTTCGTTCATCTCCAAACTCGAACAATTATGTAAGTGTATTTTTGTAAGAGCTTTTGTAAGTGCATTTTTGGGTTTCTGAAATGATTAACCTAATTTACATTTGTCCTTATGGGAACAAATTCGTTCGGTAACGGCACTTGAACAGCATTCTGGAAAGAATTTTCAACGAAAACCGAGGGTCCACTGTATTTGAATTTTATGTTTACAGTCATTTTGTGAGTGTAAGTGTAAGTTGGGGGGAATCACAGATATTGAGAATAAGTCTATTTTTTTTTATGTGTGCATGATACAAGTAAGAGAATAGGTAGTTTTCATGTACAGTGGACCCCCGAGTTTCGTAAAAACTTCACTCTTGAAGTCTGCTCAAGTGCCATTACCGAACGAATTTACTCCCTTAAGGAAAAATGTCACGTAGGTTAGTCTATTTCAGACCCCCAAAAATACTTTTCCACAAGCACTTACAATATTATACTTACATAAATGTACGATTTCCGGGGTTTACGAAACTCGGGGGTCCACTGTAGTTAGCTGACGGTGGGGTGTGTCAGGAAGATATGATGTTTTTTAACGGTAATTTTGAAAGTGGTTATTGAGTCTGCAGTTCTAGAGTTTTCAGACAGGGAGTTCCAGATTTTAGGCCCTTTAACCCTTTGGGGGTCCAAGGGGTCTCTCTGAAACTCGTTCTCAGGGTCCACGAATTAAAAAAAAAAAAATGATTTTTTCTTATGAAATGATAGAGAATCTTTTTCCGATCATAACGCCACAAAAATTATGAAATTTGATAAAAAACTAAAGGAATTATGCTTTCGCGAAGTTAGCGGTATCCATGACATTTACGCATCGGCGATTTCGCCCACTTTGAGCCCTATTTTCGGCAAATTCCAATGTTTCAGTCTACTAAAATTATAGCTATTTCACTAGAACTCCATTTCTTCTATCGATTGAGTACAAGAAACCGCCTATTTACCAATTTTAACTACCCAAAATAGTGGTCAGAAAATGGCAATTTGGCCAATTTCACACAAATTTCAAATGATGCCAATTTCAAAATAGGGTCCATAATAAACAAGGCAGACATTCCTGGCACTAAAATATCTTCTCTGTTCATTAGTCACGTCTCCAGACCCCTCTTACATTACTTTTGCTTTCCATTTTGAATCTTTATTCTCACAAAAAATAGAAGATTTACTGTTATGTATACAACTGCATCATTGTAAAAATGGTATAAATAATATCAGTGCACTTGTGCAAGAATATTAGACTCTCCAGTTGATGTGTATTGGACGCATGGTGTGATTTGTTTACTCTTGAACATCGGCCAAAATCGAAAATTTTCGCTACTTTGCACTCAGTTTCAAGGTACTTGTCACCATGAAACCAGTCAAAATTATCTCTATATCTGTAATATATCATCTATTCTATCTATTCTATAAAATGAGACTAAGAAAACGAGAATACAAGCATAAATACCATACGAAAATAGACTGCAAAGTCGCTGTTTAAACCAAAAACACGGTCAGAGTTTTTTTTTCCTCATTATGCACTGTGTGGTGCAGGAATTTTTTTATACTGCGCACACTGACCGCACAGACCCATTCTATCACATCTAGGCCTAACAGCCTGTTTCTGCTTGATTTGAGGGTGCTAGAATTTAGGCATACTAGTACGTCAATAACCACAGTGCGTAAAACGTACTTGTACGACCATAACCCCGAAAGGGTTAATATACATTGAATTTTTGTATAGATTTAGCCGGACACGGGGAATGTCATAGAGATTTTTGTGTCTGGCATTGTTCCTATGGGTCCTGTCACAACTATCAAGAAAGTGTTTTAGTTCAGGGTTAATATTGGAATTTATGGTTCTGTAAATGTAGGTTGCACAGTAGTAGGTGTGGATGTTCTGTACAGTGAGTAAGTTTAGGTCTTTGAAGAGTGGGGGTGTGTGTTGCCTAGTATTAGATTGCGTGATAATTCTTACTGCGGCTTTTTATTGGGTTATTATTGGCTTTAGGTGTGTTGCTGCTGTTGATTCCCAAGCACAAATGGCATATGTGAGGTAGGGATAGATGAGTGAATAGTATAGTGTGAGTAGGGCTGATTGTGGTACGTAGTAACGTATCATAGAGAGGATCCCAACCGTTTTGATTACTTTTTTGTTATGTGTTGGATATGGGTGCTGAATTTCAGGTTGCTGTCGAGGTGTAGGCCCAGGAATTTGCCCTCATTATGTGTAGCAATAAGAGTTTTGTTGATCATAATGTTCAGTTGTGTAACACCTGCTCTGTTACCAAACATAATACAGTGGACCCCCGAGTTTCGTAAACCCCGGAAATCGTACATTTATGTAAGTATAATATTGTAAGTGCTTGTGGAAAAGTATTTTTGGGGGTCTGAAATAGACTAACCTACGTGACATTTTTTCTTAAGGGGGTAAATTCATTCGGTAATGGCACTTGAGCAGACTTCAGGAGTGAAGTTTTTACGAAACTCGGGGGTCCACTGTATAGAAGGTTTTGCCAGTGTTAAGTGTAAGTTTATTGGCAGTCATCCAGGTAGATATTTTTACCAGCTCCTCGTTAACAATGGTGTCGAGTGAGGCAAGATTTGGGTGGGAGATGACATAAGTCATGTCGTCAGCAAAGAGAATTGGTTTCAGGTGTTGTGATTCGTTGGGAAGATCATTGATGTATAAGAGGAAGCGCAGGGGACCAAGGACACTTCCCTGTGGCACTCCAGTAGGTAGGATTGCTGGTGTCTTTTTTCTGTCTCATAACCATGCAAGATTTCAGGTACGTCTTGCTACTTCTACTTACACTTAGGTCACACTACACATGCATGTACAAGCATATACAGTGGTACCTCGGTTAACGATGGTCCCCAAACTCGCCCTTTTATGTAAGTTTATTTTTTTAAATGCTTTTGTAAGTGTATTTTTGGGGGTCTAAAAGGACTAGTCTATTTTACATTATTCCTTATGGGGATAAATTCGTTTGGTAATGGCACTTGAACAGCATTCTGGAACGAAAAAATATCGTTAACCGAGGTACCACTGTATATATATATATACACACCCCTCTGGGTTTTCTTCTATATTCTTACTAGTTCCTGTTCTAGTTTATTTCTGCTTATCTCCATGGGAAAGTGGAACATAATTCTTCCTCTGTAAGGCTTGCGTGTCGTAAGAGGTGACTAAAATGCCGGGAACAACGGGCTAGTAACTCCTTCTGTATATACAGTGGTACCCCGAGTTTCATACTTTATTCATTCCAGAAGGCTGTTCGAGTACCGTTACCGAACGAATTTGTTCCCGTAAGGAATAATGTAAATTAGATTAGTCCGTTTCAGACCCCCAAAAATACACTTACAATAATACACTTACATAATTGTTTGAGTTGGGAGCAGTACAAAACTCGGGGTACCACTGGATTACTAAATTTAAAAGGAGAAACTTTTGTTTTTCCCTTTGGGCTACCCCGCCTCGGTGGGATACAGCCGGTTTGTTGAAAGAAGAAGACATGTACAGGGTATACATGTCTAGCTGACATCAATGACATACTACTATATGGAAAGCCCCTTGTTATGCAGAGTATTTCGGGGCAAATTAGGTCAATTTTTTCCCAGGATGCGACCCCCACACCAGTCAACTAACACCCAGGTACCAGTGTTACTGATGGGTTAACATAGACAGCAGGTGCCTTGAGAAAATATGTCCTAATGTTTCCTCTCATACTGGCGAATTGAACCCCGGACCTCAGTGTGTGAGCTGAGTGTGCTAGCGATCGAGCAACAGGACACCATGAGTTAGTTATTCTAGAAAAGTGTACAGCGATTGTTTATTTATAGGAAACAAACTTTAGTTTTATCACTTCCTTGTATCCATGGTCTTGAAGCTCTCATGGGGAAAGGGGTGAGTGAAAGCATGGGTAAGGTGTGGGAGTGGGGCTGTGTGGGCCTGAAGCTGATGGAGAGTGGTGGGTGAAAGGTGTGGTTGTCGGTGGCCCTGTGTGAGTTGTGATTGGATGATGATTGGGTGGGTGTGTGGTAGGTGAATGTGTGGCTGGTGGTGTAGGCAATAATGAGGGTGTTGGGTGGCTAAGTGATTAGGTATGTGGATGGAATGTTAGGGTGAAAGGTGAGGTAAGGTGTGGGTGTGAGAGTGTGAGGTCTTGAGATAGTGGGGGAGTGGTGTAGGCATGTGGGTGTGGGAAGAATTGTATAGGTGGGTTGTGTGGTGGTAGGTTGCCTGGGACGGTGTGGGTGAAGGCTTGTGGCTGTGGAGTATGAATGAGAGGAGGCAGAAGTGGGTTGGACTAATGGTATGGGTGAAACTATGTGACCGTGGGGAAATTTTAGGGGCAGGTAGTATGGATGGGGGTTGTGGGTAGTATGAGTAAGGTTGCTGGGTGTGCAGTGAGGACATATGGCCATGGGGGGGGAAGGGAGAGGTTGGATGAGCAGTTGGTATTGGCAGAAGTGTGTGGCTGAGGCATGGTAGGATGTGTATGGATGTAGCACAAGGTATGATATCAGACATGTATGAACGTTGTATGAGGTATGGTGTCAGATGTGTATAAATGTAGTATGAGGTATGGTAACAGACATGTATGAACGTTGCATGAGGTATGGTATCAAATGTGTATGAATGGAGCCCTGAGCCTCACTGAGTAGCCTCACTGCCAGGCATTCTTACCTTCACCCACCATGCCCAATGCCATCACCCATTTTTCACAACCCTCTGCCCATTATTTACACCCCTCTTCCCATATGTCCTAGCCCTCACCCACCTTCAACTATCCCCTTCACCCACCTTTACCCACCTTCACCTATTCCCTTACCCACCTTCATCCATATTCCCTCAACCTCCTGCCCATACGTCGAAGGGCAGGACGAGTGTGGACCAACACCTTCATCCATACTCTCCACACTTTCCCCATCCCCCCACAATGCTTTCACAGACCTTATTGCCCCATGCTTGCACTCACCTCTCTTTCAAACACTTGCCTTCAACTGCATATCCTCACCCACCTGTGTCTCCCCGTGCTCACACCAGTCCCCATCTGACCATACGCTCCAGTGGCACATGGAATATACAGCAGGTGAAGGGAACATAGGATGGTAGTGACAGCATGCACCCACAGGTCACTCTCACCCCTTCACTCACCCTTCCTCAACTAGTACCCTGCCTTCACCCAGTACCCTGTCCTCACGCAGTACCCTGTCCTCATCCAATACTCTGTCCTCACCCAGTACCCTGTCCTCACCCAGTAGCTTGTGCACCACCACCCACTAGCCCATAAAACAGTAGTTTTCAACCTTTTTTTCAGTGATGGCACCCCTCAAGTCACATATCTTATTCTATGGCACCCCTAGTCAATTTTCTTTTGTAACCACTTCCCAAAAGTACTTAGTCTTATTAATAATAATAATAATACTTCCAGTATCCTACAAGTACATTAAAGAACAAAAAAGGAACAATACACATAGGAGAGAGGAGATTATGACGACGTTTCGGTCCAACTTGGACCATTTACAAAGTCACACTAACAGAAAAGAGTGAGGTAGCTAGTATATATAGGTGAACAGGATAAAGGTTGGAAATGAGAGGGAGAAGAAGAAGTAGTAGAAATAGAAGATATAGTGGTAGTAGAAAGTAGGGAGGGTAGTTTAGTGGCAAAAGAGAGAAAAAAGGGGAGTGATGGGTGAAGGGAGGCAAAAGTAAAGGTACGTAGTAGCAATAGTAGAGGAATGGGGGGGGAAGACTAAGTAGAAGTAGAAGTGAGGTCAATCTAAGGACAAAAAGGAGCACTGCAGGAGAGCTAAGGGCCCACAAAGGGTTGAACCAAAATGCAGGAAGGGGGAATGACACTGACAAACAGAACACAATAAAGAACAAAAAAGCACATTACTGTGACAAACAATACACAAATAGCCCACATGTACGAGAGAGGAACTTGCCATGACGTTTTGATCCAACTTGGACCATTTACAAAGTCACACTAACAGAAAGGTGAGATGAGGCAGTATATATAAGCCAGCAGACAGGGATGGGACAAGAAAGGAAGTAGAGGGGTAGTAGTAGTAATAGTGGAGTCAGTCAAAGGCCAAGAAAGAGGAGCACTGCAAGAGAGCTAAGGGCCCACAAGGGGTAGGAACAAAAACACAGGAAGGGGGTGTGTATAGGACCAAACACCCAAGGCAGAAGAGAGAAAACCCAAAGAAGAAAGAGGAAAAAAGGAATGGGGAAGAGGGAGGAGTAAAAAGAATCAGGTTAAGTTACGGGCATTCCGAAGTTTGGAGCATTTTACAATGTAATGGGAAAGGAAGGCATCTACACAGACAAAGCCACGACTAAGATTCATACAAGGAAAGTTGTGTATAAGGGAGGATTCAACCAGATGGCAACTGTGAAAGTTAGAAGTAGGGTAGACAGTTTTAGCAGAAGACCAGTCAATAGGATGACTGTTATCTCTAACATGACAGAAAAGAGCATTATTGGTGTTGGCATTTCTAACACTTCTTTTGTGTTCTTTGAGTCTGTCAGAGAGCTACCAGTCTCCCCATAGTAGTGGAGAGGACAAGAGGAGCATGAAATAGAGTAGACACCAGGGGCCTCTATAGTGGGAGGAGAGGTGTGAATTAGATCACTGTGAAGGGTGTTAGTTTGATGAAAAGTAAATTTAATGTCTAAGGAGCGGAGAGAGTTGTTGAGATTAGAAAGACTGGAAATATAGGGAAGGCAGAGAACAGGAGATTTCACAGGAGTAGAGAGTTTGGGAGAGAGAAAGTCCATGTAGCATGTGGTAAAGCAGTGTTTATGAAATTGGAAAGGTAGCCAAGATGAGTGAATGAATTATGAAGAGTGGAAGTTTCTGAATCAAGGATTTGAAGGTCACAAATGTGGAGGTCATGGAGAAAGAGAGAAATGAGAACACTTCTCTTGACAGAGGGAGCATGCTAAGGAAAGTAATGAATATACATGCCACTGTGCATAAGCTTGCGATAAACAGAAAAAGAAAATCCTGTAGCTGAGTGGTGGACGTGTACATCAAAGAATGGAAGCAGACAGTTGTCTTCTTTGTTTATCAGGTATTCCTTAAGTGGAACCTTAAAGAGGTTACCTGATTTTGTTTCTTTCTCCAACTTTTTTGTTTTCATTTTACCCATAAATTGAGAACTCCATTTCCAGTTGTCTTTAAAATTTCAATGCTTGTGCTTGGTCACAGGGGCCGTGTTCTAAGAACAATTGGCATATGCAAGTACCCTATGACAAAACTTATTGAACCTATTTCCAGCGTCCTGAAATGACTCGGATTACTTCCAAAATCCTCAGTGGCATAGCTTCAAACGTTCAAATAAGATGACTCACTAAATTGTCATGACACGATTGCAAACAAACCATGGTACGGGTGAGGATTGAACTCGCGGCTAGTGAGTCATAAAACTCCAGAGTTTTACCGTGGTTTGTTCAGAGAAAATGCCTCTTTAGTCAATGATGGCAGAGAGTGACATTCAAATGTGTATGTGCAGATTTGACCATTTTATGTGTAAAATTGTGTAAAATTATTCCCTTTAAATCAAGTTAACAACTTGGCCATCCGTGCCATAGTTCTATGGGTTTGCAGTAGTTCTGTGCCATGAGCTTAGCTCACTCAGATAAGCTGTGAGTGGTAAATTTAGGCCTAGATATGAGAGAATGGGTCAATGTGGTACATGTGTACCATGTAAAAATAATCCTGTCCCATGCAGTGCATAATGGGTTTAAAATAGGGACTTTGCTGTGTATTTTCAGTTTCTTGGTCTCATTTGATGGAATGAAAGATTTATTACAGAAATAGAGATGATTTTGATTGGTTTCAGGACTGAAAGTAGCTTGAAATTGAGCTCAAAGTAGCGGGAATGTTCGAATTTTGCCAATATTCCAGAGTAAATAAAATCACCTCACTCATCCAATACTCGTCCAGCTAGTCGGTCTGATATACGTTCACGAATGCAGCGACATTATTTGTACAATTATTATAATAATGCATAACAGTAAATCTTCCATTTTTTGTGTGAATAAAAATTCTTTGTGTATTCCTGGAGAGTATACCTGGAGAGGGTTTCGGGGGTCAACGCCCCCGCGGCTTGGTCTGAGACCAGGCCTCGTGTGAATAAAAATTCAAAATGAAATTCATGTGTAAAGCCTGGGAATGTAACTAATGAACAGAAGAAATGTTATTTTAGTGCCAGGAATTTCAATTTTGAAATTGGAATATTTTGAAATTTGTGTGAAATTGGCCAAATTACCATTTTCTGGTCACTTTATATTGGGTAGTTGAGTTACTGGGTGGTTTCTTGTGTTCGGTCGATAAAATAAAAGACATATTAGCAAAACAGCTAAGAATTTGGTTTACTGAAAAAATGTAATCGGCCTAAAATGAGACACAAAGTGGGTAAAATTGCCAATGAGTTAATATCACTGACACAGCCAAATTTGCAAAAGCATAACTTTGTCAGTTTTCCATCAAATTTTTGTACTTTTTGTTTTATTACCTTCAGAAAAAGATTCTAAAATTTCATAAGAAAAATGTACAGTGGACCCCCGAGTTACGAGCACCTCGGAAATCGTACAATTATGTAAGTGTAATATTGTAAGTGCTTTTGTAAGTGTATTTTTGGGGGGTCTGAAATGGACTAACCTACTTGACATTATTCCTTAAGAGAGAAAATTTGTTCGGTAATGGCACTTGAGCAGCCTTCTGGAATGAATTATGCTCGTAACTCGGGGGTCCACTGTACAGTGGACCCCCGCCTAACAAGCAAAATTCATTCCAGAAACCTGCTCAAGTGCCACTACCAAACGAATTTACTTCCTTAAGAAATAATGTCACGTAGGTTAGTCTATTTCAGACCCCCAAAAATACACTTCCACAAGCACTTACAATATTATACTACTTACATAATTGTACGATTTCCGGGGTGCTCGTTAGGCGGGGGTCCACTGTATACAGTGGTACCTCGACTTACGATATTTTTTCATTCCAGAATACTGTTCAAGTGCCATTACCAAACGAATTTATCCCCTTAAGAAATGATATAAAATAGACTAGTCCTTTTAGATCCCCAAAATTACACTTACAAAAGCGTTTAAAAAAATAAACTTACATAAAAGGGTGAGTTTGGGGACCATCGTAAGTCGAGGTACCACTGTATATATTTTTTTAAACTTCTTGGATGCTGTGGACATGTTTCAGATCGGGGGTCTGGACAATGAAAGGGTTAAATAAATTTCATTCAGCATCTTCTAAACTGCTTCTATATTTAATCCTTTCACTATGTCATTGAGGCCAGGGTCCCTCACATAGTTCTACATCATGAGCTCAGCTCATTCAGATAAGCTGTGAGCAGTAAAATTTGGCCAAGATATGAGAGAATGTGTCTGTGTGGTGAGTGTGTATAGTACAAAATAAATCCTTCCTCACGCGGTGCATGATGGGTAAAAAAAAAACTGACCACGTGGATGGTTTAAAATAGTGATTTTTGAAGTGTTTTCTCAGATGGTTTTTATGGTTTTATTGGCTGTGTTTTGGTATCATTTAATAGAATGGAAGACATACTACTGAAACAGAGATGATTTTAATTGGTTCCAGAGTGGAAGTAGCTTGAAACTGAGCTCAAATTACCAGAAATATTAGAGTTTTGCCAATATTCCTGAGGTCAGGTAAGACTCTCCCACATCCCCAATTTGTTTTATGGGTTTTTAATGGTGATTCAATTATTGGGACACTGTAAACAATGACCAATCATTCCTGGTTATATTTTATTATCCAAGAATTAGAGTAAATCTTCTATTTTCGTGTGAGTAAGAATTCAAAATGGAAGGCAAGTGTAATATAGGAGAGGCAATGAGACATGATTAATGAACCAATAAAATGTTGTTTTAGTGCCAGCAATGTCTACATTGTTTATTTTGGACTCAATTTTTAGATTGATATTTTTTTATTTTGTGTAAATGGGCCAAATTACCAACTTCTCTGCACTTTATTGAGTAATTCTGATAGTTAAATGGACTGTTTCTTGTGCTCACTCAATAGAATGGTAGGCACACTAGCGAAAAAGCTAAGAACTTGTTCGACTGGAATAATGGAAGTAGCCTAAAATAAGACTCATTTTCGGTGAAATCTCCAAAGATGCTTTGTCCCTGGTAGACAAAGCTGCTTCTCAAAAAATGACATAAACTGCTTATTGTCTTATTAACATACTTTTTGTTATATAATACCAGATATATCAGATAATTTTTTAGTTGTAGCTACAGTGAGAGTAAAAGGTAGATGGGATACAAGGAGAATGGAATCAGCAAGTAAGAGAAAAGTAAAGTTTTATAAACTAAAGGAGGAGGCAGTTAGGGTAAGATATAAACAATTATTGGAAGAAAGATGGACCAGTGAGAGAACAGTGGAACCCCGGATTTCGTACTTAACCCTTTGATTGTTTCGGTCGTATATATACGTCTTACGAGCCACTGTTTCGGACGTATATACACTCACAAATTCTAGCGGCTTCAAATCAAGCGGGAGAAAGCTGGTAGGCCCACATATGAGAGAATGGGTCTGTGTGGTCAGTGTGCGCTGTATAAAAAAAATCCTGCAGCACGCAGTGCATAATGAGAGAAAAAAAAACTCTGACCGTTTTTTTTATTAAAATGCCGTCTTTGAGGTGTATTTTCGTATGGTATTTATGGTTGTATTCTCTTTTTTATGGTCTCATCTGATAGAATGGAGAACATACTACAGAACTATAGACGATTTTGATTTATTTCATGATGAAAACGACCTTGAAATTGAGCTCAAAGTAGGGGAAATGTTCGATTTTTGCAAATGTTCAAGAGTAAACAAATCACGCCACGCGTCCAATACACATCAATTGGTGAGTCTAATATTCTTTCACAAGTGCACTGATATTATTTAACCATTTTTACAATAATGCAATAGTCTGCATAACGGTAAATCTTCTATTTTGTGTGAATAAAAAATCAAAATAGGAAGCAAGAGTAATATAAGAGGGGCCTAAAGACGTGACTAATGAACAGATAACATCTTATTTTAGTGCCAGGAATGTCTGCATTGTTTATTCTGGACTCTATTTTGAAATTGACAACTTTTTTATTTGGCATGAAATTGGCCAAATTGCCAATTTCTGACCACTTTATTGGGTAGTTGAAATCGGTAAATGGGTGGTTTCTTGTACTCAATCGATAGAACAAATGGAGTTCTAAAGAAATAGCTATGAGTTTGGTCGACTGGAACAATGGAATTGGCCGAAAATAGGGCTCAAATTCGGCAAAATTGCCGATGCTTGTATATTGCCGACATCGCTAACTTCACGAGAGCGTAACTCCGTAAGTTTTCAATCAAATTTCATACTTTTGGTATCATTACCATCGGGAAAAGATTCTCTATCATTTCATAAGAAAAAATAATTTTTTTTTTTTAATTTTGTGACAACAGGAGAGCACTCAGGATTAGGGGTTGCGACAGTCAAAGGGTTAATCCGTTCCAGAAGGTCGGTCTAAATCCAAAATGTACGAAAAACGAAGTAATATTTCCCATAAGAAATAATGTAAATCCAATTAATCCATTTCAGGCACCCAAAAGTATTAACAAAAAATACATTTCATAGATAACTATAATTTTACATACAGAAAACAATGAGAAATAAATATAAAGGACTAATGAAATGGATAAATGAACATTTAACCCTTTCAGGGTTTTTGACGTACTAGTATGTCTTACGCGGCATTTCGTTTGACGTACTAGTACGCATAAATTCTAGCGGCTTCAAATCGAGCGGGAAAACGCTGGTAGGCCTAGATGTGAGAGAATGTGTCTGCATGGTCAGTGTGTGCAATAGGAAAAAAATCGGGTACCCAGTGGTGCATTGTGGGAACACCATTTCAGTCCACCTTGTCCACCATGCCTCGCAGCAAGAAACACCTTACTCCTCGGCGAATTGGGATACTTTTGTTCCCCAGTGACAGTTCTAATAGTGATTTGGGTGTCAGTGAAGGTGACTTTCAAGGTTTTGACGCGGTTGTGACCGAAAATAATGACCATAATACCGGTAATAGTGAGGAAAACCCAGATGATCCACAACCTTCCACTTCTGGTGCTGTGCCGTCTTGTTCACGTACAGTTGTAAAAGAATGAAGGAGGAAACTGTTATTTACTCATATCCAGGACTCAGATGTGAGCAATGGTGATGATAGTGATAGTGAATATGAACTCCAAGCTCTTCAAAACAGTTCCAGTAGCGAGAGTGAAGTGGAATATTCACCAGTGAAGCATCAGTATATACGACGGTATATGAGCTCTGGTAGTGTGCCATATGCTCTTCCAAGGGTTAGGAGTACATCTAAGAGTACATCTAAGAGTACATCCCATGGGCGTACAACAGGCACAGATAGTGAAAACGAAGATGATAGTGTTGCAATTGGGATGAGAAATGTGCATGCATCTGGTGGTGGTGATGGTAGTGGTGGTGCCAGGCGTGAGGCACCAGCAGTGGACCATGCTGCCACCCACGCCGCTGACTCAGCTCAGCTACAACAAAGGCCACCCTCACCTACCCACCCACCACACCAACCTGCACAACCACAACCTCCACAACCACCTGTCAATATCCAGTACCCACCAGCAGACTGCCAATGGGATTGGCAGGGAGCTGAGAATTTTATTCCCAATCCCCATCAATTTGATGAAAGCCAAAGTGGAATACGCCCATCTTGTACACTTGGGAACAATGCCACTGAACTGGAATGCTTTGAATTATTCTTTGATGAAGCCCTGATGGATATTATTGTCAGGGAAAGCAACAGATACAACGAGTACACCATGGCAAACACAATACTTTCACCAAAATCACGTCTACACCAGTGGAAAGAAACAACTGTGGCTGAGATGTATCTTTTCTTTGCCACAATAATGCTTATGCTACATGTGTATAAGCACAATGTCAAATCATACTGGTCAACACACCGCCTGATTTCAACCCCAGGTTTCAGTGATGATATACCAGTGAATCGATTTGTGCTACTGTTACGTATGCTACACTTATCAGACAAAACCAGGCCTGACAGAAATGACAGGTTATATAAGATTAGGAATGTGTTTATGTACCTGAAACAGACATTCAATATGTATTTTTATCCCTTCAGGAAACTTGTTATTGATGAGTCTTTGATTTTATTCAAAGGTAGACTGTTGTTCAAGCAGTATATACCAAGCAAGAGGAAACGCTTTGGTATAAAGTTGTTTGTGCTTTGTGGTTGCTACAGTGGTCTTGTATTGGATATTATTGTGTACACTGTAAGTAATACATTACAAGATACCAGGAAATTATTGGGTATCTCTGGTGATGTGGTTAGAACAATGATGGAACCATATCTTGTTAAGGGGCATACATTATATACTGATAACTGGTACACAAACCCTTTACTCAGTGATTTTTTGCGAGTGAACATGACAGATGTGTGCGGTACAGTGCGTGGAAATTGTAGGCATATGCCTAGGTTTGATGCAGGCACTCGTAGAGGTGAGGTGCAGGCGTTTGCTGCCAATGACATCATGGCATTTCGGTGGCATGACAAATGAGATGTCACACTGTTGTCATCAGTTCACCCTAACGAAAGGACAGACACTGGCAGGCTGAATAGAGAGACCAATGAACCCATTCTAAAACCTGCAGCTGTGATGGACTACACCCTCAATATGCGTTCAGTGGACAAATGTGACATGCAGATTGGGTTTGCTGATTGTGTTCAAAAGAGCTATAAGTGGTACATAAAACTCTTTTTCCATATTCTGGACATTTCCATGCTCAATGCTTATAATATGTATAAGCTGTAGACCAGAAACAAACTACCATATGGTGAATTTTGTTTGTCTGTGATCAGACAAATAATATTCAAGTACAGTGGACCCTCGGTTAACGAAAAATATTCATTGCAGAAGCCTGCTCAAGTGCCATTACCGAACGAATTTACATCCTTAAGAAATAATGTCATGTAGGTTAGTCTATTTCAGACCCCCAAAACTACACTTCCACAAGAACTTACAAAATTATACTTACATAATTGCACGATTTCCGGGGTATTCGTTAACCGAGGGTCCACTGTACCAAGTAATAGCACCTGCATTAGAACACCGCCCATGAAATTATGAACAAATACCCTCTCGTCTGAGGCCTGGTGATCACTTCCTAATGAAACTGCCTGCTACTGCTTTCAAGACAAAGGCTCAGAAGAGGTGCCGTGTCTGTGCACATACAAAAAAAACGTCCTCAACAACGCAGAGACACTCGTTTTATGTTTGAGGAGTGTAAAGTACCATTGTGCATGACACCATGTTTCAAAGAGTTCCACAAGCTGCACCACTTCTAGGAACATGTCCAGTGAATGTATATATGTATATACAGTGGCACCCCGGTTTATGATATTTTTTCGTTCCAGAATGCTGTTCAAGTGCCATTACCAAACGAATTTATCCCCATAAGGAATAATGTAAAATAGACTAGTCCTTTTAGACCCCCAAAAATACACTTACAAAAGCATTTAAAAAAATAAACTTACATAAAAGGGCGAGTTTGGAGACCATCGTAAACCGGGGTACCACTGTATATGATAGAAAAATAGTAATAAACAATATTTTACATTGTTAATTTTTGTAAACATGTTTTGTAAACAATATAATGAGAACAAAGTTTGTGTAGTTATTGTGTAGTAAATAACGAGTGAATAGTTGAAAAACAGCACTTATATTGGTCTCACAGGCCATAAAAGTTATTTGAAAAAAAGAAAAATTAAAAAAGAAAAGAAAACAACTCAAAAAAAATAAAATAAAAAATTACCGAGTGACCGGCAGTCAGCGATGTTGCCGTAAGCGGTTCATTTTCTGTCAACTTCAAGCCTCCATATCTCGGTAAAAATTGATCGCAAATTTTTTTTTTAGCCTATTAGATTTAAAAAAAAAAAATATTATTTCATAAGAAATTTTTTTTTTTTTTCCAAAAATTTCTCGACTCTGAGAGAGAGTTAAGAATCGAGGTCTCGACCCTGAAAGGGTTAAATCACTTTTACCTTTACTGAAGAGTCTTGTTGGCGTATGGTAGACAGTGTGGAGGTGAGAGGAGAGGAGAGTTTATTGTTTGGAAACAGGACAAAGTATATGTACAGTGGACCCCCGGTTAACGGCCATAATTTGTTCCAGAATGCTGTTCAAGTGCCGTTACCGAACAAATTTATTAACATAAGGAATAATGTAAATTAGATTAGTCCTTTTGGACCCCCAAACATACTTACAAAAGCACTTACAAAAATACACTTACATAATTGTTAGTGTTTGGACCAGGCCGTTAACCAGGGGTCCACTGTACTTGAATATGATGCTAATACGTATCAACTCTACAGCTTATTTATCTATCACAATTCATCTAATATGACATAATAAACAACATTAATAACATAGAAACATGATATACAGTCGACCCTTGGTTTTCGTTGATAATTCTTTCCAGAATGCTGTTCGAGTGCCGTTACCGAACGAATTTGTTCTCATAAGGATGAATGTTAATTAGATTAGTTGTTTCAGACCCCCAAAAATACGCTTACAAAAGCACTTACAAAAATACACTTACATAATTGTTTGAGTTGGGAGCTGTACGAAAACCGAGGGTCCACTGTATACTCTAGAATGAATAAAATATGTCATTACGTATGTGGTTAGTGGTGGCTGCGGCAGCTGCCATTCTCTCTCCTGCTGTGACTATATATTTTCCCATTATTATAAGAGAAAACGGAGTGTTTGTGAGGCTAACTGCACTACATCAAAGTTTCATAAGGAAAACATTGAAACAATGTATGCAATTTATAAATAAGAAATATTGTATAAAAACATAATAGAGAATGTTTAGAAATAAAGTGGTTATTGTATGTATACTATAGTACACACTTACTTTGGAGGAGATGCTGGCAGAGGTTTAGGGTGGTGGAAGATAGCGCAGGGCGGCGCATGTTGTCAGTGGCCCTATAAACCTCCAACAACATTGGAGGAGTTAGTTTTGTGTGCGGGTTGTGTGTGTTTAGTTTTGTGTTGTTCTTTTTCTGTTGCTTAATTGCTTAACTTACTTGCTACACTCTTAATGCTACACTTTATTGCTGGCTGGCGCTGTAGCCTTTATCGACTCCTGCTGCTTTAGTATTGTATATATCGTAGAATCACTGAAGAATTCTATCGTGTTTCTCGCCTTCTTTATCAAAGGGCTGGCACTTTGAACTTTCTTTGGCCCCATGGTGGCTTATTTAGCAGTCACAATCACAAAAAAACAATGGATTATTACGAAATGTTTTGGATGAATGTGTGGAGCAATGTTTACTCAACGAGTAACAAAGGCAGACTGAGTCACAAACATATGAGCAGACACGTCTGATACGTACGATTTCCGGGTGGAGGTACGAAACCCAGACCAAAATTTCGCCCAAAAAAGTGTTCTAAATCTGAATTGTACGATATTCGGACCATACGAAAACCGGAGTTCCACTGTACTATAGGCAATGAGGTTCAATAGGTATGGAGTAGTTTTTAGACTGTAGTGTTAAGAGTATTCAACAGAAGTTTGTGGTTACAGGAAAGTGGGTGCGGGAGGGAATACAAACGATTGGTGGAATGACGAGGTAGAGAGAGTACTAAGAGAGAAAAAGTTAGCATATGAGAAGTTTTTACAAAGTAGAAGTGATGCAAGGAGGGAGTAGTATATGGAGAGAAAAAGAGAGATTAAGAGAATGGTGAAAGATTATAAAAGGAGAACAAATGAGAGAATGGGTGAGATGCTATCAACATATTTTGCTGAGAATAAGAAAAAGTTTTGGAGTGAGATTAATAAGTTAAGCAAGCCTAGGGAACAAATGGATTTGACAGTTAAAAATAGGTGGGGAGAGTTATTAGATGGAGAGTTGAAAATATCAGGAAGATGGAGGGAATATTTTGAGCTGTTAAATGTTGGTGAAGATAGGGAAACTGGTTTTCTACATTGGACAGGGATGTATAACATCTTGTAGTATTGAGGAAGAGCCAGTTGTGAGTGTGGGGGAAATGCATGAGCCAGTGGGTAGAATGAGAGGGGTTGATGGGATAAAGACAGAAATGTTAAAAGCAGGTGGGGAGTGAGCATATTAGACAAGAGTGAGTGGAGATGAATGGTTTTTATGACGACGTGCTGTTGGAGTGTGAGAAAGGTAACATTTATGAAGAGATTCAGGAAAACCAGGACTTGAGTCTTTAATGTGGGAAGTACAGTGCCTCCACTCTGAAGGAGGGGTGTTGATATGTTGCAGTTTTTTAACTGTAGTGTAAGTATGCCTTTGGCAAGACAGTGATGGAGTGAATGATGAAAGTGTTCCTTCTTTTTCAGGTCACCCTGCCCTGGTGGGAAACTGCCAATTTGTTAATAAAAAAATACCATTGATATGCATTGTGTTTGCTCTCACTACCTCTTCATCCAGTGTGTCTGCTTACTGTACCAACTACTCTGACACTGAAAGATTACTTCTTAGTATTTCCCTGCATCTGTAGTGGCTTTATATGTCCCATGACTCCCTCTAGTTGCATCTTAAACTGTTCCTATCCAGTATACAGTGGTACCTCTACTTACGAGCAAAATTCGTTCCAGTTGGCTATTCAAGTGCCGATACCGAAGGAATTTTTTCCCATAAGAAATAATGAAAATTAGATTAATCCATTTCAGACCCCCAAAAATACACTTACAAAAGCACCTACAAAAATACACTTACATAATTGTTCGAGTTTTGAGCTGCTCGTAAGTAGAGGTACCACTATACTTTATTCTCTGAGTGTTTTGTGTGTTATAAGTTCCTGTCCTTTTTCTTTGAATGTTGTTGGTTGAGTTTCTTCACTCTCCTTGTACTCCATTTATCATAACTCTGGTATCAGTCTAGCAAATAATTTGATCTTCTGTTGTTTCTTCATTAATCAGGTGTGGGCTAACTCAGCACACTCTGAGAAAGGTTTAACAAATGTTGTGTATAATGTCCTGTTCAGATTCCTGAATTTATTTCTTAGGTTAACTAGTTTTGCATATTTCTCTGAAGTTATATAATTACTATGTACTTCTGGTGATATTCTTGCTCACAGATCTTACTCCTTGCAAGTTATCTGCAATGTTTTCTAGTTAGAAACAGATAATAGTTCTTTACTGATAAATGGCAAATGTATTTCAGGTTCATATTATCCTTGGCCTCATGTACAACCTGTGTGGTGATGGATGATCAACTCCGCATCTTGCCAGTCTCATCTCACTTACGGGACCTCCAGCCAGTGCCTCCAGTTTCAGCCAGTACCCCACTCTCTCCTCAAGATAGTGAACTCAAGGATCTTAAAGAGTCACTTAAGGATAATCCTCCAGTAGGATTGTTGGTGGATCTCTGTAAAACTTTAGATCAGGCATGTATATTTCTGCTTTACACCTTAACTACCAGAATTTGTGTTAATATTTGTATATTGTTCTAATACCACAGTAATACATTTATCCTGACCAAACTACTCATTGAGTGTGTGTGTGTGTGAGGGGGTGAATGTGAGTGTACCGACCTATATGTACTCACCTGTATGTGGTTGTAGGAATCAAGTTCCTGGTCCCACCTCTTCACTGATTTCTACCAGATCCACACTCTCCTGGCCCCAAGAGTCTTGTTGTACCTCTATAATAAATATTAAAGCTGTGTATGGGTCCTGCCTCTACTACAGTAGTATGCATATTAATTAGGAGAGTGATGAAAATGACATTTATTTATTTGGAAAATTAATGTTCATTTGAAAAATACACGGCAATGATATGACAGATAATTGATTTATTGAGAGAGATGACTACCCTTTGGTTTTATAAGCATTGCTACATGCTTTGGCATTAAATTGACTAATGTTGAACACATTTTGGCAATTTTTTTGTGATGGTACCAGGTCCTGTTAACAGCAGCAGCTAGCTTCTCCACAGTTGAACAGTCCTGTTTTGTGATCCTGTGTTTGGTTATTGTCCATAGATTCTCAATTGGGTTGAGGTCAGGAGAGTTTCCAGGCCAATTTAGAATGCTTAACCCACTTTCTTCGAAGAATATCAGCATTTTTCTGGAAATGTGGCATGGAGCAAGATCCTCCTGGAATATGCCTTCATCGGGAAAGTCTCTGTCCACAATGGGAAGCAATAGCAAGCATCTCTATGACTCATCTGAGTTTTCAACTTTCATTTGTGTCCTATTGTTCCTGTGTCTCATCTCTGAAACATTCTGGCCCTGTTCACCTTGTCAATTCCTCTCAGTATTTTATACATTGTTGTTATATCCTCCCTATCCCTCCTGTCCTCCAGTGTCATCGGGTTGAGTTCCCTTAACCTCTCTTCATAGGATACCCATTAGCTCCATAGTGTGTGTCTGGTAGTGGTAGTGTGTGTTTGGTAGTGGTAGTGTGTGTCTGGTAGTGGTAGTGTGAATCTGGTAGTGGTAGTGTGTGTAGTAGTGGTAGTATGGGGTCTGGTAGTGGTACTGTGAGTCTGGTAGTGGTAATGTGGGTCTGATAGTGGTAGTGTGTGTCTGGTAGTGGTAATGTGGGTCTGGTAGTGGTAATGTGGGTCTAGTAGTGGTAATGTGGGTCTGGATAGTATTGTAACTTCAGGAGTTGATGTTTTCAGTGTACTATACTACTGCATTGCTGTAATATATGGATCTGTGTTAGGTTGGAAATGATGATTTAAATTTTTTTTCCAGGCGAAGTCAGTACTGCAGTTTATCGTGGCTATCACAGAAAAGACTCTGCGTACTACTGTTACACTGACTGCTGCCAGAGGGCGAGGAAAGTCAGCAGCACTTGGAATATCAATTGGTTTGTTTCTTTGTTATACAGTATAGTATATACTTTTTTTTATTATTTTTTTTTTAAGCACATGGGCTGTTTCTTACAAGGTAGTTTAATTGAAAGTGGTTAAGAGTTTTTATAAGGATAGTGAGGCAAGTTAGAGTATGTATGAGAGAGGGAGATTATTTCCCAGTAAAAGTAGGCCTAAGACGGATGCATGATGTCGCCATGGCTGTTCAGTATATTTATAGATGGGGTTGTAAGAGAAGTGAATGCTCGGGTGTTGGCAAGAGGTGTGGGATTAAGAGATAAAGAATCTAACTCAAAGATTGATTTTAAAAAATTTGCTTTTGCTTTAAGACACTGTTCTTTTGGGAGTTTCTGAAGAGAAGTTGCACAGGTTGGTGAACGAGTTTGGAAGGGTATATTAAAGAAGGAAATTAACCCTTAAACTGTCCACACGTAGATATCGTTCACTCGGAAAGTGACCGAAAGTATATCTACGTTTTTTTACATTCGTTCAAATTTAGCGCGTAAGGGCCCGAGTTGCCTAGACATGAAGAATGGGTCTGCGCCCTCAAATGTGGCAGTATGAAAAAAACGGGGGTGCCAGGGTCCGCAAGGGAACCCCAGTTAGTTTCCCGCTCCATCTTGGGTCAACATCATGGCACACCCCCCCCATTCACTCCCCCTCGTAATTTAAAACCCACTATTCTCAAAATGATAGAGGCGAGCTTAGTGGATTTGACAGGGTATAGCCACTAATAATCAAGGTTAGTGGGAAAAATTTTTATGACAACCCAGATTTACCCTCGGGCCCCTCACCCCTGGGGTGGCCAGTGTGGACAGTGGTGGCCCCTACCAGACCCTCAACCCCGCCATCTGGGGTGGCCAGGTTTGGGCCCCAGACCCTCAGCCCAGTACCTCTGGGGGTTTCTAGTTTACTGCCCAAAGGCAGCTCCGCAAAAGGAAAAATAATTTTCCATTGTTATGATAGTGCCCCATAGTGAAGGTGATATAAGTGCGATATTGGGAAAACGATTTTATGCCCCTAGGCGATTCGTCGGGAAAGACAGTGATTATCATTATTCCCCCGTGAAACGTACTTATGGCGTCATTACCTACGTTCAGGC
>WNWK01030249.1:0-23659 GCA_009830355.1 Cherax destructor
ACCTTCTTATCAGGCTAGTAAGGATTGATGAGTAGCGTTTGGATTGTTCTCTGGTTATTAGACCCTTCTATATTGTTTTTCATATTGGTGCCTCTTATTTATGGATTTAAGGATGCTGGGTGTTAGCCAGGGATTGTTAAGTCTCTTAGCTGTGATCTGTTTAGTTTTTTCGGGCAATGTCTGTTATAGAGGTTATGTGTTTTTTAAGAAAGTTCTTGATGCATTCATTAATATCTGAGTGTGTTTCCAATTCGTTAAGCCAGTCAATGTTCGTCATAGCTGATATAAAATTATTAACAGCAGACTCATTATGTAGTCTGAAGGTAACTTTGCAATTTCTTGGGGCAGAATGCCTAGGTTAGTTATGAGAAAGGTAGGGTAGTGGTCTGTGGTGTTTTCTGTGATTATGCCTGATTTTTGAGGAGATATTGTGTTAGTCCAGATGTGGTCTAGTAACAGGTACTATTATCAGAGATTCTTGTAGGTTTTGATATTGTTGGTAGTAATAAGCAGTTGCTCATAGTGTTTGTGAATTCAGTTACCTGCGGGTCTTGGTCATGTAGGAGATTTATGTTGAAATCTCCTGTGAGCAGCAAATGATCTTTGTTAAGGCGTGAATCGATTATCAGGTTTCCTAGTTTTTCACTAAAGTGGCGGATGTTTGACTGTGGTAATCTGTAGATGTTTATCACTGTGAGGGGTTTTTGCAGGTCTTTTGATTTAAATTTAGCTATAATATATTCTCCATGTTCATCCCTTGTACAAGAATTCTCGATACAATCGAGTTGATCTGTATAATATATTGCTGTTCCACCCCCTCGCTGGTCTGTCCTACAGTTGTGAATGGCTGTGTAACCTGGGATGGCATAGATACCTGTAGTATCAGGCTTTAGCCAGGTCTCAGTGAGTGTGATGATTGACATATTGGACTGTAGGGATTGGAGTAGTGCTGTGAGGTCATCATAATGTTTGCTCACAATTACAATTAATTATGCTGTAACAGACTAAATGGTAAAAATTATAGTAAACAATTTACAATATAAGTATAATTGAGTATTTAAGCGATGAAATTTGAACATTACAGTTTTGTAGCATAATACTTCTTCAATTTTGAAGTATTAGAGTTTTATAATAGAACAACATAATCAATTTATTATATGTAGTAATATAATTTATCAAATCAGATTGTGGCGCTGTATGACCCCTGTGGTTTAGCGCTTCTTTTGATTATAATAATAATAATCAAATCAGATCAATCAAATCAAATTAATCATTTGTATTGCAATAACAGTTCATATGGTCATTAGATGAGTTACTATCAGTACAAGAGAATGGATTATTCTATTTGGTAATGCTATAGAATCAAAGTTTGAACAGTAACAGCCTGGTTGATCAGGCCCTGATCCACCATGAGGCCTGGTCACAGACCTGGCCGCGGGGGCGTTGACCCCCGAAACCTTCTCCAGGTATGGGCCAGTAGGCTTCCAGCAGTGTTCTTTCATTCTTATGTTCTCAAATATTTTTGTTAGTGGGTTTGGGTTTGAGAAGGACCTCCCTAGTATGGGCCAGTAGGCCTCCATAATCCTGCTGCCCCTGTTCACCTGGACATATATAAATAGGTACCTGGGTGTTAGCTGAACTGGTGTGGGTTGCACCCTGGGCGAGAGGACCCCAATGGAAATAAGCCAGAGAGTCTAATGACATGGCTTTATTGGGTTATCCCAAGCTATTAATCCTACTGAAGAATAAAGAAGCACAATACCGTGACTGGAACAATACACACACAACCCGCACATAGCAGGAAGAAATTTTCTATACACGTGCAGGTTATTTGTGTATAATCCTCTTGGTTAATAATGAACAAAATGTTATTCAAAATTCAAAATTTTTATTTCTTTGCATAGTATACAATGTGCATTTTACATGTAATAAAATATTGTTAAGTGCAAAGAAAGCCATTAGCATGCATCAGCGTTTTGGGCAAATTAATGGTAATACTTACATTAATAAACCTAGACCTAGGTTACTGAGTGGTAAATTTTAATTATGTATTATCATACTCGGCTGGTTTTGGCCATTCATTATAGCTCAGTTTGTAAAATTCTAAGTTGGTTTAGCACTTGAGAAAACATTTTATTGTGCAAGTACAGTGGACCCCCGAGTTTCGTAAACCCCGGAAATCGTACATTTATGTAAGTATAATATTGTAAGTGCTTGTGGAAAAGTATTTTTTGGAGTCTGAAATAGACTAACCTACGTGACATTTTTCCTTAAGGGAGTAAATTCGTTCGGTAATGGCACTTGAGCAGACTTCAGGAGTGAAGTTTTTACGAAACTCGGGGGTCCACTGTAGTAGGAAATGTAACAAAACCTAACGAAGACTGCCAAACCTTACCTAACCTAACCTAACAACCTAATCCAACCTAACCTAACATAACCTAATCCAACCTAACCTAACATAACCTAATCCAACCTAACCTAACATAACCTAACCTAACATAACCTAATCCAACCTAACCTAACCTAATCCAACCTAACATAACCTAATCTAACATAACCTAACCTAACCTAAGCCAACCTAACCTAATCCAACCTAACCTAATCCAACCTAACCTAACATAACCAAACATAACCTAATCCAACCTAACCTAACATAACCTAACCTAACATAACCTAATCCAACCTAACCCAACCTAATCCAACCTAACATAACCTAACCTAACATAACCTAATCCAACCTAACAAAACCTAACATAACATAACCTAATCCAACCTAACATAACCTAACATAACCTAATCCAACCTAACATAACCTAACATAACCTAATCCAACCTAACATAACCTAAAATAATCTAACATAACTTAATCTTACCTCTGCCACATTAAAGAAAAAACTACGAAATTTTATTTGAATAAAGTGAAGTACAGTACATTGTACAGTTATGGTAATTGACATATTTAAACCAATTTATAGAAAGCCCTTATTCTGCAGGGCATTTCAGGCAGGTTTAAAACTAGATTATGATTAAGAATACTTATCAGTTTTTGAACTGTTGTATTGGCATGCCTCTGGCAAGACAGTGATGGAGTGAATGATGATGAAAGTGTTTCTTCTTTTTCAGGTCATCCTCCATTAGTGGGAAATGTCCATTGTGTTAAAAAAAAATGCTTAGCCAGGTACATTACATGACTGTACTAATTGTTGATTGACTCAGACATGGAGTGCGAGGCAAATAAATGTGCTCTTTTCACTAATATCACCCATAATAATGCTTTGCACAAGAGATATTTACTTATTCCATGGTGTCCAGAGGTTGTGTGTATAGTACTGTAAGATATAAACTGATGCCTTAGTTCTGTCGAGTAGTGGTCGGCAACTATAGCTCAAAAACTTCTTACATGGATCAAACTTGATTGGCTTTCATTCCTCCAGGTGCTGTATGACCCCTGTGAGTTAATGCTTTCCCTTAATAGTAATAATAATAATAAGAATAATTTATATTATCATCATCATGCTCTTCATCAAGGGAATTGGGTCTACCCCTCCTCTTCTTTAGAGGAAACTTGATTATCTGTCATATCCCAGGCACCACATGAGCTCTATGAAGAAATTGAATATACACTAATAACAATATGTACACACATGCCCATAATAAATGTGCTTGATTAACCCTTTCAGGGTTATTGACGTACTAGTACGGCTTACGCCCTGGGGTTATTGACGTACTAGTACGCCTAAATTCTAGCGCCCTCAAATCAAGCAGAAACAGGCTGTTAGGCCTAGATGTGATAGAATGGGTCTGTGCGGTCAGTGTGCGCAGTATAAAAATTCCTGCACCACACAGTGCATAATGAGGAAAAAAACTCTGACCGTTTTTTGGTTTAAAACAGCGACTTTGCAGTCTATTTTCGTATGGTATTTATTGATGTATTCTCTTTTTCTTGGTCTCATTTGATAGACTGGAAGATATATTACAGAAATAGAGATGATTGTGATTGATTTGACAAAGACAAGTACCTTGAAATTGAGCTCAAAGTAGCGAAAATGTTCGATTTTTGACGATGTTCAAGAGTAAACAAATCACACCATGCATCCAATACACATCAACTGGCGAGTCTAATATTCATGCACAAGTGCTCTAATATTATTTATACCATTTATACAATGATGCAGTTGTATACATAACAGTAAATTTTCTATTTTTTGTGAGAATAAAAATTCAAAATGAAAAGCAAAAGTAATGTAAGAGGGGCCGGGAAACGTGACTATTGAACAGAGAAGACGTTATTTTAGTGCCAGGAATGTCTGCCTTGTTTATTCTGGACCCTATTTTGAAATTGGCATCGTTTGAAATTTGTGTGAAATTGGCCAAATTGCCATTTTCTTACCACAATTTTGGGTAGTAGTAATAGGTAAATAGGCGGTTTCGTGTAGTCAATCGATAGAAGAAATGGAGTTCTAGCGAAATAGCTATAATTTTAGTTGCCTGAAGCATTGGAATTTGCCGAAAATAGGGCTCAAAGTGGGCGAAATCGCCGATGCGTAAGTGTCATGGCTGCCGCTAACTTCGCGAAAGCATAATTCTGTTAGTTTTCGATCAAATTTCAGAATTTTTGTGGCGTTATGATCGGAAAAAGATTCTCTATCATTTCATAAGAAAAAATAATTTTTTTTTTTTTTAAATTCTTGGACCCTGAGAACGAGTTTCGGAGACCCCCCTTGGACCCTGAAAGGGTTAAATAATCTTCGAAATCCAAAACAGACGTGTAAGATACATCTGTATACTTATATAAAATAACACTTTCTTATACCTGAGAAATAGATATGTTATCTTGCTAGATAAGTTATCCTTGGCTTATCAAGGGCAAAATTGCCTTACCTGTTTGCACACCAGTTTAAGGTCATTAAGTTGATGGTTTTTAAGTGACCCAGACTAGTTTAGTAATTTGTGAATATAATTTGATTGCTGGTGATGTGGTTATAAAAAAAAAAAGTGTCTTTAAATTGGGCTATTAGTGTACATCAGTATTCTAGTCTTGAAAATAAAATTATTTCAGATGATGCTAGTGAGAGGCTCTTGATCCAAGGAACTGGAATTATACTTTCCTGGATTGAATGTGATTGCCTCCCAATCCCCATGCACTGCATGACCCATACATGATTTAGCGCTTCCCCTTGCTAAAAGCTCAGTCGTGGACAGGGCCCCAGGGGCATTGACCCCCGGAACATCCTCTAGGTATACGCTAGGTATACTGTGTTTACATGACTCACAAAATCATAATGACATGATTGCAAACAAACCATACCACGGGTGGGGTTAGAACCCGTGATCAGAGAGTCTCAAAACTCCAGACCATCGCGTTAGTCACTGGGCCAGCTAGCTTCAATAAGATTCAACCAGCCAAGTTGGATGAATCTTATTGTAGCCAGCTGCCCCAGTGGCTAATGCGACGGTCTGGAGTTTTGATACTCTGATCGCGGGTTCTAACCCCACCTGTGTATAGTTTATACTGTGTTTACATTACTGTAACTAACATTACTGTAATGGTATTTATTTTGTGGGATGTAAACTAACATTACCTTGGCATAGTAAAGCAATAATACACTTGGGGTTCAAGAACAATTTATATGTGCTAGAAACTGAAGGATACCTAAAGGGCCATTCCAGGGGTTAACACCCTGTGGTCTGGTCACAGACCAGGCCTCCGGTTAGATGAAGGTTTGATCAACCAGACAGTTGCTGCTGGCTGCATACGGTTCAACATACCAGTCACTGCCTGGTTTTGTCAGGAACCAATTTGAAGAACTTGTTAAGTGCTCTCTTCAAGACAGCCAGAGGTTTGTTAGAATTGAAATCTAGAATTATATGCTGTGGTTCATATGTCTGTGTGCAGCTGGCAGTAACAGCCTGGTTAATCAGACCCTGATCCACTGAAAGGCCTGGTCATGGACTGGGCCACAGGGGGTGTTGACCCCAGAACACCCTCCAAGTATGCTCCAGGTAAATACAATTAAGGTGATTGACATATATTACTTTTTATAGAAAGCCCCTTGTTATGCAAAGCACTTTAGGCAGCTTTAAACTAAATTATCATTAAAAATATATGGTAATAAGAATATGTAATTTTAAAATATTCAGGATCACTTACAAGGACCAGAGTTTGCCAGCTTCCAGGACCTAGAGAAAGACATACATGGTTAGGTTAAGTCAATGTTTAACCAAAGATGTCGATCAGTATAATTCTAAAATTTCTGTACTGTTATGTCAAGTACAGTACAAATCAAATACAGTGGACCCCCAGATTTCGACAATTCTTTCCAGAATGCTGTTCAAGTGCCGTTACTGAACAATTTCTTCCCATAAGGACAAATGTAAATTAGATTAGTCGTTTCAGACCCCCAAAAATACACTTACAAAAGTACTTACAAAAATACACCTACATAATTGTTCGAGTTGGGAGCAGTACAAAATCCGGGGGTCCATTGTACTAGCATGGAGGAGTGGTAATGCCACATTTCTCCTTAAATCACTACCAGTTCAATAGCTGTTTTCATTTGGACAGTAGGTTGCTAGTCCAATGTCCTTGGCATTAAAAATTCTTCTCTAGTACAGTGGACCCCCGGATTACGTCATTTTTTCGTTCAAGAATGCTGTTCAAGTGCCATTACCGAACAAATTTATTCCCATAAGGAATAATGTAAATTAGGTTAGTCCTTTTAGACCCCCAAAAATACACTTACAAAAATAAACTTACATAAAAGGGTGAGTTTGGAGACTATCGTAAACCGGGGGTCCACTGTAATTGGAAATTAAAATGATAATGTGGGCTGTTACCAATATCAAGAAGTGGATCAGAGCCACATGCCAATCTCATCCCAGCAATATTATTGTGTGTAATAAAAGTGTTTTTTTTTTTATTTACAGATAAATGATCAACAATGTATTCCTTAAAATTCGGGTTAGGAAAATGGCATCCCATTTTGCAAACCGCATTTAGCAATCCACATTGGCTCCGGTTAGTTTCTTTAACAGTCTCAAATGCTGATTCTGAAAAAGTTGATGCTGATACATTTGGACGCCTAGCTTCATCATCTAGTGTAGATGAACAAAATCACAGATATAAAAGTAAAGAAAAGACTGGTTATGGCAGCTTTTCAAAAATTAAGTACTTAAAGAAAAATTTTAATGACCAAGAAAGGAAAGGAGAGACACTGTCAGTGGCGAATTTGGATAACTGCCAGCAAGAATATGCTATAGAAAAATGGAGGAGGTTTCAAGATGCACATTATGAGGAAATTATTAATTCAATAAGTATTGTGCAGGATGATAGTGATGAGTATTATAACTATTTTCTAAAGAAAAATGGTAAGGAAAAAAATGTGGAAAAAAAAGCTAGTGGGGTATGTAACACCCCTAGAAAAGGGTTGCAACATGCAACCACAGTGCTCGGTTCAAACAATGAAGAGGCAAGCTTGACCAAGACCAATAGTGATGAATTTGGTACAATTTCTCCACCAAAGCTTGATCATGTAGATGAAGTTGGTGATGAGGGTGATGACAAAGAAGAAAGATACCAAGATTCAAAGCTGGAAAGGAAACACAGCCCTGTGTATTATGGGATGCAAATGAAACACTTGTGCAAGGAAAGAAAGGTTAGTGCCACACTTTTAGTGATATACAGTGTAAAGTGTGAGTGAGTTTGTAGATGGGAGTGGATGGAGGCAAGTGGTTTTTATGACTTGATGCGCTGTTGGAGTGTGAGCAAAGTAATATTTATGAAGGGATTCAGAGAAGCCAGTTAGCCGGACTCTAGTTTTGGAGGTAGAAAGGAAGGGTTGAGATATGTTGCAGTTTTTGAACTGTAGTGTAGGCGTGCCTCTGGCAAGACAGTGATGGAGTGAGTGATGGTGAAAGAGTTCCCGTTTTTTGGGTCACCCTACCTCATTGGGAGAAGGATGGTGTGTAAAAAAAAAGTATAAAGTACATACATCATCAAGTGATCTTGGAGAAACTGATGAATTACATTTCCAATAGTATTAATCTTAGTTGTTTAAGGTAATTTTTATGGCATTTTCAAATGATAATTAACTTTGATTATTTTCTTGCATCATATCATTATTATTATGTATTTTAGTTTTATGAATAAATGTAATAATATTTTACAATTAGATTTGTATTTTTATTCATACAGTTTGGAAAGGTAAAAAATCTTGACTTGTTAGTGAAGCTCAAAATAGTTCATACGTATATTACAAGATTCGGTAGAACCCCGTATCTACGGATTTGGTTTTTGCGGTTTCAGTTATCCACGGTTTACTGTGGATAACTGAAATAACCCTTAAAAACCCTTAATTTTGCTTAATAATGGTCATAAAGCACAAAAGTAGTGATGGTTGCAGTTCTTCAAAGCCCAAAAGAAGCCGTGAAGTGCTTCCCATCAGTGAAAAAGTGATAATTCTCTACTTATTGTGCATAATTTATCAATTAAACTTTATCGTATGGATGTAAACGATAAAGGACTTATATATGGGGTTTGCTACTATCCATGGTTTTGGGCATCCACAGTAGGTGTTGGAAGATATCCGCTGCAGATACGGGGGAACCACTGCATATATACAGTGTGATAATACATTAATAGATTCATTACTAGTACAGTACAGTATAGAAAATCTGGTTTTCATATATGATAAAGGCTTGAGTAATGGAAGATATACAGTGGACCCTCGGTTAACGAAAAAATTTGTTGCAGAAGCCTGCTCAAGTGCCATTACCGAACTAATTTACGTCCTTAAGAAATAATGTCATGTAGGTTAGTCTATTTCAGACCCCCAAAAATACACTTCCACAAGCATTTACAATATTATACTTACATACTTGCACGATTTCCGGGGTGTTCGTTAACCGAGGGTCCACTGTACACAAATAACTCGCACTTATGAGTCACAGGGATGTTAGGAAGTATTTCTTCAGTCATAGAGTTGTCAGAAGTGGAACAATCTGCAGAGTGATGTAGTGGAGGTAGGATCCATATGTAGCTTTAAGAAGAGGTACGTAAAGCTCACGGAGCAGGGAGAGTGTGGACCTAGTAGCAACCAGTGAAGAGGCAGGGCCAGGAGCTGTATATCAACCTCTGCAACCATAAATAGGTGAGTACATAGGAGAAAGAAACTTATGATGACGTTACGTTTTGGACACATTAACTAGTTAATGGTCTAGAAAACGTTGTCATAAGTATCTTTCTCCGATGCTGGGGTTATTTGTGACTTTTTGTTTTTAATGGGCAATATATTATTTCCAGCTGTTAGATGCTTTGAAAATCTTAGAAGAGGTGATGCCAGCTGCTGGGGTCAAACCTAATGACTTTTGCTACCAAGTTCTTATAAATGCTTGCGGAGAGCAGGCTACACCAAGAAGGCTTTTTCGCTTTACAATAAGGTAATATTTGAATTGTTCAGCTTTTGCGTAACTTTAAAATAATTAATTGTGTGAGTGGTGTAGTGGTTGTAGGTTATAGAAAGACGGAGTAACAATAACAATGTACTCCCCAAGGCCGCTCCATAACAACAACAACAATAACAAAACAATTATAAATGACTGAACCAAACAAACATAGTATTCAATCCTCCTACTGCTCCCAACCCTTACATTCCTCCTTTCCTAAATTACATTATATCATCCAACTTATAAATCCAACCTATCTGGAGGTTTGACAACTCTGCTGGAACGCCGGAGAATTGGAGGGTTTGCACTGTCCTGAGGTGCCTTCTCTTCTCTCACCCGGCTGGTTCCCTTATCAAACCTCCCAGTAGGTTCTTCCTGTATGCTAACCTGCTCTTTAAGTTTATTACCATTATTATCTGTTGTGGGCAGTTCCTCTAAACCACTCCTTACTGCTTCTGGTACTGTTGGAATCAGTGGTTGCTCTCCACTCCTAAACCTTGGCATGAGCTGATCTATATGCCTTTTCCATATCATGTTACCAAACCCTCTAATTAACACTTTGTAATTCCAAACCCCCTAATACCTCCACAATTTTGCCTTCTACCCAAGGGTCACCTTTCCCAAAGTTCCTTGCATAAAAGCATCATCAACTTTAAAATGCTTCACCACTCCTTGAAGGTCACCAGCAGGCATGTTAGGCAATGAATTGTCCTCTTTAACATGACATTTGACAGCCGATACAGGGACTTTGAAATTCCTATGAAACATCATTTCTGCTGGTGTCTTATTAGTGGAGGAATGAACAGTTTTCCTATGGTTATATAAGAACCTACATAATCTGGTATTGAGAGATCCTTTTGTAAACTTGTAACCCTTCCTTCAATGTCCTTACCGCTCTCTCTGCCAGACCATTTGATGCTGGATGGTATGGGGCTGGAGTAACATGTTCAATACTATTCTTACTAAAGAAGGCTTCCAGTTCTTGGGATACAAAGTATGCAGCATTATCTGACACAACTATGTCTGGTAACCCAAAATTACAAAAGGATTTCCTCAGTAACTCAGTAGTCACTGTGGATGTCATAGAACTATGACTTGCACATCTAAGAATTTTGAAAAAGAATCCACAATTACAAAAATATTTGCCCTCAACTGGACCTGCATAGTCTATATGCACTCTAGACCATGGTTTCCCAGTGCTGGGCCAAGATAGGACAGGAGATGAAATTGGCTTAAAATTCTGAAAACAAATGGGACAACTCTGTCACTTCTGCAATATCTTGTCCATCTTTGGCCACCAGACCCACTGCCTAGCTTCTGTTTTCATAGCATTGATACCATTATGACCTATATGCAGATGCTCCAATACCTTACATCTCAACTTTACTGGCACTACCACTCTGTTCCTATACAATAATACATCATCATGAACAGTCAGATCTGATTTGACTGAATTATAGTCAGATAAAATACACTATTTTTATCCCATCCATATTTAACATTATTTACTACTTGGGATAATACAGCATCTATCCCAGTTTCCTCTTTGATTTTGTCAAATGATAAATGTTGGAAATCGAGGGACTCTACTAATCTTACATATTCTGAAGGTGTACCTGACTCTAAGCTGTGATCTTCAATAGGTAATCTACTAAATGCATCTGCAATAACATTTTCCTTGCCAGCCTTGAATGACAACTCATAATCATACTGAGCTAATAACAGCCCAACGTTAATTCTGGCATTTGCATTTACTGGAATATGTTTTCCTTTTCCAAACAACCCTAGCAATGGTTTATGATCTGTGCGAGCAACAAACTTTCTCCTAGCAAAAAATATCTAATTTCTTAACAGCATACACCAAAGCTAGACCTTCTTTATCAAGTTGAGAATAATTCTGTTCTGCTGGAGAAAGTTTCTTACTAGCAAAATAAGGTTTTTCCTGGCCATTTACTACCTGGATTAACACACATCCAACACCCACAGAAGACGATCAACCTCAATTATTAATGGATGCTCTCCCGTAAATTAGTCAACAAAGCTGAACACACTAATTGTTTTTTAATCCTTTGAACAGCTTCCCTTCCACTGTAGACCACTCAAATGTAGCCCCTTTTTAACAAATCATACAGTGGTGCCAAAATTAAAGAAAAGTTCTTAATAAACTTACAATAATATGTCACCATCCCCACAAAGGACTGAACTTCCCTACAGACGTAGGTGAAGGTAAATTCACAAGAGCCTCCACCTTCCGGAAGAAGGTTTAATACCTTCCTGAAATTTCATACCCCAGATATTCAATAGATCTGGTTTTCAACACTGACTTATTCTTATTCAGTACTACATTATGCTCCTGTAAAATACTCAACACCTGCCGGAGTCTAACATCATGCTCAGCTTCTGTGGCACCACATATTATGATATCATCTAAATAGGATGCTACCCCATCCAGTTTAACAAACAATTGGGAAATAAATTTCTGAAAATACCAGGAGATGAGGAAATTCCAAATGGTAATCTCTTATATCTAAAAAGTCCCCTGTGGGTATTAATTACTAAAAGTTGTTGGCTCCTCTCATCTACAGGTATCTGTAAATAAGCATCCTTTAAATCTAATTTTGTAAATATTTTACCTTTACCCACTACAGACAATAATTCCTCAATCCTGGGTAAAGGATATCTTTCACAATTAATTTGTTGGTTTACATATTTAAAATCCCCACAAATTCTGATAGACTTAGAGTCAGCCTTCCGTACTGGCACAATAGGAACAGACCATTCAATATGTGATATAGGCTCAATAATGCCTTTCTGCACTAGTTTTTCTAATTCTTCCTCAATCATCTCTTTGTGAAAAAATGGTACTGGCCTTGCTTTCACAAACTTAGGACACTAGCAAGAAATTCCTCTTGTTATCTTGCTCTTTAATTCCTAAGTGAGCGAAATTGGCTTCCAACAAGCTTAGCCAGAGCTCCAAAGAAATCTTACGTGGGTCAAAGGTTCCAACCTTCCTTGTGATGCTGCCATGCTGCCACTTGTTGCTGCTGTATCACCGTTCTGCTGCAATGTCCTCGACTGGCAATATCCCTACTACTTCAGGCCACATTGGCCCACTATCCTTGGCTCTGATGATCCCATCCTCGTCGCCACTGTAGTGGTTGTAGGTTATAGAAAGACGGAGTAACAATAACAATGTACTCTCCAAGGCCGCTCCATAACAACAACAACAATAACAAAACAATTATAAATGACTGAACCAAACAAACATAGTATTCAATCCTCCTACTGCTCCCAACCCTTACAAGTGGCTCTTTCAGATATTGTCTTTAGTCATTTATTCACAAATTATAATTGTGTATTTGGTGGGGTGGTATTTTGGTTGTCAGGAGACATGAGAAAATTATTTTGGTTGTCAGGAGACATGAGAATTATTTTTGGTTGTCAGGAGGTATGAGAAAATTATTTGGCTTGTCAGGAGAAATGAGAAAATTTCTCCTGAGACAGATTTTGGTCACATGATGAATCATTCTGCTGGCTTACTGGTCCAGCATGTATATACTGCTCATCTGTGGTGGGCATAGTATTAACAAGAAGATAACATAGCTTACTTTATAAAAATTCTTCTATTCAAAATTATAATTTTTATTTTTTTTTAAATGCACCAGCCATCTTCCACTGAGGCGGGTGACCCAAAAAGAAAAACAAAAGTTTTTTCCTTTTACATTTAATAATTTATACAGAAGGGTTACTAGCCCTTGCTTCTGGCATTTTAGTTGCCTCTTACAAAATGCATGGCTAACAGAGGAATGATTCTTGTTTAGTTAATATATTTTTTATTGTACATAGCATTCTGCATTTTTCATTGATTTCTTAGTGAATTTAAACCTAATGTAATGGGAGTTTAGACTTTTGAAACTTGTTCTTGTTAAACAGGAGGGTTTATGTCTTAAAATATGTCCCTGAAACTCAAATTAGACTTGGAGTATCATCTACTGCTCTCTTGCAGGATAAAAGAATATGCCACTACCAGGTATAAGAGGAATACTATTAATTTAACCCTTTCAGGGTTTTGGTCGTACTAGTACGGCTTAGGCCCTGGGGTTATTGACGACTAGTATGCCTAAATTCTAGCGCCTCAAATCAAGCAGAAACAGGCTGTTAGGCCTAGATGTGATAGAATGGGTCTGTGCGGTCAGTGTGTGCAGTATAAAAATTCCTGCACCACACAGTGCATAATGAGGAAAAAAAAACTGACCGTGTTTTTGGTTTAAAACAGCGACTTTGCAGTCTATTTTCGTATTGTATTTATGGTTGTATTCTCGTTTTCTTTGTCTCATTGTATAGAATAGATGATAAATTACAGAAATAGAGATAATTTTGACTGGTTTCACGATGACAAGTACCTTGAAACTGAGCCAAAGTAGCGAAAATGTTCAATTTTGGCCGATGTTCAAGAGTAAACAAATCACACCAGGCGTCCAATACACTTCAACTGGGGAGTCTAATATTCTTGCACATGTGCGCTGATATTATTTATACCATTTTTATAATGATGCAGTTGTATACATAACAGTAAATCTTCTATTTTTTGTGAGAATAAAAATTCAAAATGGAAAGCAAAAGTAATGTAAGAGGGGCCTGGAGACGTGACTAATGAACAGAGAAAATGTTATTTTAGTGCCAGGAATGTCTGCCTTGTTTATTATGGACCCAATTTTGAAATTGGCATTGTTTGAAATTTGTGTGAAATTGACCAAATTGCCATTTTCTGACCACTATTTTGGGTAGTTGAATTTGGTAAATAGGCAGTTTCTTGTACTCAATCGATAGAAGAAATGGAGTTCTAGCGAAATAGCTATAATTTTAGTAGACTGAAACATTGGAATTTGCCGAAAATAGAACTCAAAGTGGGCGAAATCGCCGATGCGTAAATGTCATGGATACCGCTAACTTCACGAAAGCATAATTCCGTTAGTTTTCATCAAATTTCATAATTTTTGTGGCGTTATGATCGGAAAAAGATTCTCTATCATTTCATAAGAATTTTTTTTTTTAAATTCATGGACCCTGAGAACGAGTTTCAGAGAGACCCTTCGATCCCCAAAGGGTTAAATCATATTAAACCACTTTTTCTATGCAAATAGAATTCAGCTCAGTTTAATAATCTGCAAAAGCTTTCTTTGGATGGAATTTTTCCCTAAATAATACTGTACTGTAATTGCTGTCATCAATGAGGAGAATTTCTTTTGCTAGAGATTTGGGCATGGAAAACTGAGCGTCTCCCAGTTTGGTCCTTCCTACCGCTGCCCACTAGAAACCTCTGCCAGCAGCACCACAGAAATATACACGCAATAATTAACCAAGTTAATATCACATCCTAAAATTTGGATTTTTTAAGATTCTTAACGCTTTTTCCGATGGCATCTTTGTATTTCAAGTAATGAAATTACAGCATCTGTTATAATGCATTAATCATAATAATGGATAGCTTGCTGTTTATAGATAAAAGTCCACTTTTTGCCATCTCAAGAGTTTTCTGGAGGATAGAATGTCATAATAGTCAGCTCAGTAGAACAAAGTTAACAGTTAAATTTGTTGTCTGATGCTGGGCTGATGGGGCCATTGTGAAGTATTCTTTCACCTGAGACTAAATATTTTGTGTAATGCAAAGAATGATAGCAGCATTACAGAGCATGCAATTACCTATTTGTTATTACATAGCGTGTGTTTCTTTTAAAACCCATTCTGGCAGTCTACCACATCTATATTTTTTAAATTACTACCATATTTTCCAGCGTATAAGGCATGCTTTTTTTTCCCACAAAAAGTCTTGGAAAATCAGCTTGTGCCTTATGTGCTCAAAGTCAGGATCAAAGGTAGGCTTTGGGTTATGCTTTAGCAGTTGTTTACTAACATTACATTACAACTGTTTGGAAACATTGTCTTATACTGTATGTCTTATATTCTCGTGTGCCTTATATGGCAGAAAATAGGGTACAGTATTTTTATCTTGTTTTGTATAGTTATAAATGTAATCTTTTCAGATGAAGCACCGAGGCTATAAGATTCAACCTGTAGCTTACACTGGACTATTTAATGCATGCGCTAACTCACCGTGGCCAACCACAGATGGACTACAGCGGGCTACTGTACTGCGAGAACAATTGATAGAAAACGGATATCTTTTCAACCAGATAACCTGTCATGCTATGTTGAAAGGTAAAGTAGAATATGTTATACAAAGTACATTTTGTATTCATAATTGTTGTTACAGAAGTACCTTACATGTAGAACCTTAACTTAAGTAGCTAAATCCACTTATTGCCTAGATTTAATCATGATGTAGTGTTGAGAACATTCATCTAGTACAGTCTCTGCATGTGGAAGTTCCATAGTTAACCACCTGATAGTGTTGCATCTTGTTTTGGGGCCCATCAAGGTCAAAAGTGTAGGGTGTGTGACTAGTTAATACCTGGAGTATACCTGAGAGGGTTCCGGGGTCACGCCTGCGGCCCGGTTGTGACCAGGCCTAATGGTGGATCAGGGCCTGATCAACCAGGCTGTTACTGTTGGCCGCACGCAACCCGGCATACGAACCACAGCCCTGCTGAGGTACTGACTTTAGGTGCCTGTCCAGTGCCTGCTTGAAGACAGCCAGGGGTCTATTGGTAATCCCCCTTATGTATGCTGGGAAGCAGTTAAATAGTCTTGGGCCCCTGACAAGTTGGACTGAAACGTCATCATAAGTTTCTTTCTCCTGTGTGCGGGTTATTTGTGTAGTGTAGGAGTTGAATCCAGAATTACCTTAAAAAAACTAACACATTTAGATGCTTCTACTTATTATGCTGATGACTTGATATGGGTGGGTGGGGATGGTGTATTTATCTGAGATTCTTTGAATATTGATCTCTGTGTTTATTTGTAAAGACAACTAGGGACCGAGTGATGGTGAATGTTTTTCTTCCGAGTTAACGTGCTTTGATGGGTAACAGGTGGTGTAAAAAAACTCTACGTATTATTTTTTTTTTTAACACCAGTCATCTCCCACCAAGCAGGGTGATCCAAAAATAAGAAACGTTTCATAATACTATACAGTGGTCCTCGGTTTTCGCCGAAAATTGTTCAGAATGCTGCTCAAGTGCCATTACTGAACGAATTTACTTCCTTAAGAAATAATGTCACGTAGGTTAGTCTATTTCAGACCCCAAAATACACTAGCAACAGCACTTACGAAAATACACTTACATAAATGTTCGAGTTTGGAGATGCACGAAACCGAGGGACCACTGTATATGTATATATTCTCCATGAGGAAGTGGAACAGAATTCTTCCTCTGTAAGCCATGTGCCGTAAGAGGCGACTAAAATGCCGGGAGAAAGGGTTAGTAACCTCTTCTCCTGTATATATTACTAAAGTTAAAAAAAGAAACTTTTGTTTTTCTTTTAGGTCACCCTGCCTTGGTGGGATATGGCCGGTTTGATGAAAAAATATGTACGTATACATATACGTATACTATAAACATGGGATAACAGGTACGTGTACGATATCTTGCTACTTACACTTATGTCACACTCTACATGCATGTACACATACAGTGGTACCTCGGTTAACGATGGTCCCCAAACTCGCTCTTTTATGTAAGTTTATTTTTTAAATGCTTTTAAGTGTATTTTTGGGGGTCTAAAAGGACTAGTCTATTTTACATTATTCCTTATGGGGATAAATTCGTTGGTAATGGCACTTGAACAGCATTCTGGAACGAAAATATTGTTAACCGAGGTACCACTGTACAGTGGTCCCTCGGTTTCGCCGAAAATTCGTTCCAGAATGTTGCTCAAGTGCCATTACCGACAATTTTACTTCCTTAAGAAATAATGTCACGTAGGTTAGTCTATTAAAGATCCCCAAAATACACTTGCAACAGCACTTACGAAAATACACTTACATAAATGTTCGAGTTTGGAGATGCACGAAAACTGAGGGACCACTGTATATGTATATATATTTTCTCCATAGTTCTTGTTCTTCTTTATTTTCTTATTTCCATGGGGAAGTGGAAAAGAATTTTTCCTTCATAAGCCATGTGTGTTGTATGAGGCAACTAAAATGCCGGGAGCAAGGCTAGTAACCCTTCTCCTGTATAAAATTAATAAATTTAAAAAAACTTGTTTTTACTTTCTTTTAGCTCACCTTCCTTGGTGGGATACAGCTGGTTCATTAAAATAAAAATACTATAGTGTAATTTTGTTTTTAGCATTTGGAAGATGTGGAGATATCAACACAGCCTTCCAGATTGTTGATGACATGATTCTCCAAGGATGCTGGTCACCACTGAAACTATTAATTTTATGCTACAAGCATGTGTGTCTAACAAGGAGACAGGTTATAGACATGCATTAATGGTAATCTGTTAACTGTTCGTAATTTTCATGTAAAACATGTGATTGAAGGCATTCATAGCCCCTAGGTGCTGTATGACCCGGTGAGCTTGGTGCTTTCCTAAAATACAGTATAATCATATTAGTACAAATTTTTTAAACAGTAATTTGCTCTTGAACTCATGTTTGTTGCTTTGTGATGGATTTTAATAGTAAAATAAACTTGATTTGTACCTAGACAAGAGACAGTGATTCATAAATGTTTTTTTCATCATCGTCATCATATTATTATTATTATTTCTGTCACAGGTTTGGAGAAAAATGCGTGAGCTGAAGCTGTTACCAGATATTTATTCATACAATCTCTTAATACGCTGCATCAAGGATTGTGGTAGTGGAGATCCACAATTAACATCAAAACTGCTGGTAGGGAATGCAGATGCCTCAATAAAGGAGCAAAGAGAAAATAAGAAGCAAAGACTTACAGAAAAAGTCCTGGTTATAGAAAATGAAAATAAAAGTACTTCCTTGGCAAGAAATGCAAGTAGTCCTCAAGATCTGGCTGAATGTGCAGAAAAACTAGCAAAAATTCCCATATTGCTAATGAAAATCTAAATAATGAGCAGATGTATACCATGGTTGAAATAGAGAGAAATACTAGTTAATACAAACGAGAATCTTGTATTACCCAATTTATTAGGGAAAAAATAACAAGTGGAACTGTTGTGAGTCTAGGGCCACTGGATCACCACAGGACAGGTAAGAGCACATTGCTCACAATATTCATCATCATCGTTTCTTATTTTTAAACAAGGTTACGAACTTAAAGAACAAAAAACACAATACCTGACTGGAACAGTACACAAATAACCCGCACATAGGAGAAAGTAAACTTTGTAAATTTCTTCGTAAATGGTCCAAGTCGGACCGAAACTTTGTCGTAACCTCCTATTTGCAGGTTATTTGTATATTACGAACTTAATATACACTGTAGACACAGTGGTAATCTCTTACATATTTTAACAACATTGTACATCTGTCTTCCATTAAACCACAATAAATAAATTGGGGAACGGGTGGGGGTTGAACCCACAGCAAGCGAGTCCTAAAATCTCAGGCCAGTGCGTACCCACAGTACTCTGGTTGGGAATCACTGTTATAATGCATCTACAACCTTAACAACTCATGGCATGGTTGTGCTGCTTTGGGAAGGCTAGTCCATTAGAATCTTGTTTGAATATAACAACGGTACACAGTACCAACAAGTAGTTAAGACATATGCAACGATTAGATACCTAATTGTTGCAGATGTGTCTTACTGAAGGCTTTTGTTTGCCTATTCTCAGCTTTTGTGCTTGGATACCTTGGAAATGTATTGTGACACATACTGGGCACTATATTTTCTTAATTTCATACTCTAGTTGATGCAACTGAATTTCATAGGCTAATGGCTCTTGCCATTCTTAATATGATATTCAATTTTAAGCCAATACCAATACCATGAAAACTAGCCAATAATCAGTTATGCTAATTCGAATACAGTATCATCAGAATTAGCTGATACTGATGCTGATAATTTTCTCTCTTCAGATAACATTAAAATTAGCCAATACCCACCAATACCAGTACTTTGGCACACCCAAGTCATAACCAATTACAAAACTTTTTAATAAATAATGTAAACCTTTTTTTTATTTAATTTGCTAACTTAAAGTGGGTTGGAATAGGTACACAGCTTTTAACTTTTCATGAAACATACTGCCTTTAGATAAGGGACATAAATACTGTACGTCCTCATTGTTATTTTATGACATATTTCATTAATGAAGTTATTCAGTTCAGGTTTAAGAATAATTCGTCAAAAAAAAAAGAATTTGTTAAATACTTTGGCAGTGTGTATATTTGTGTTAACATTTCACCAATCACAGTGGAAACAGGGCAGTACTAACAGTTATGTTGCTTATTTTTGTCTCAGTCGTCAGCTTGTTGGTTTTCTAAATTATTGTTATACAGTGGACCCCTGGTGTTTGTCCTGCTCCAAACTCGCCCTTTTATGTTTACCTGGAGAGAGTTCCAGGGGTCAACGCCCCTGCGGCCCGGTCTGTGACCAGGCCTCATGTTGGATCAGAGCCTGATCAACCAGGCTGTTACTGCTGGCCGCACGCAGTCCAACGTACGAACCACAGCCCGGCTTTTGTAAGTGTATTTTGGGGGTCTAAAAGGACTAGTCTACTTTACATTATTTCTTATGGGAATAAATTTGTTTGGTAATGACACTTGAACAGCATTCTGGAACAAAAAAATCACGAAAACCGGGGGTCCACTGTATAACTATTATCTAATGTTTCATCAGTATATGCAGCTCTTCTCTAGAATTACATAAGTCAGTCTTTATTTTATGCCAAGGGGCTAGTAACCCCTTCTCTTGTATAAATTAATAAATTTATACAGGAGGCCACCCAGCCTCAGTGGGATATAGCTGCTTCGTTGAAAAAAAAAATTGACTATAGTCTAGGCCATATTCAGTAGGGTCATAAATCTATTGTACATCACCATTTCATGGCAGTATAGGCAAGTGTATTATGAAACAGAAAAATATTATGAATAAAGAAATGAATTATTCATTGTATTTTGTTAAAGTTTTTAAATGTCTTAATTTATTTGCTATACTGTATTGGTAAAATAGTAATGTTTTTGAATATTTTTCAGATTAGCTCTTTTAGGTGGCCCCAGGGGTATACTTGAACAGATGTCACGTGACCGAGTAAAAGCAGATTTGAAGACTGCCACTCAACTTTTGGACTCTTTACCTGCAAACACAGAAGCAGAGGAAGTAAGTGTTGATTCCTTGTAAGAGATATAACAGATTCAAGAGATACAGGAGAGCCTCACTTATACAGCAGGATAGAGGTGCTGCTGTAAAGTGACAGTTAACCTTTTTTTTCACTTTCAAATGAATATAAAAGCCTGATAACATGTTTATGCTATCATATATTAAGTAAGAAATAGAGCTAGGCCTAAGAAATACATATACGACGTACAGTATACACATTACTTACCTTAGCTTATAGTGAGTGGTGAATATATTTACTGTAGGGAGTCTGAATAAATAAAGAAACTCTGTCGAGTGAGGCACTGTAGAGCGGGGCCTTCCATAGGTGAGTGCAAATAGGAACGCGTCTGTCTCATGCTCAGCAGATGGAGGATCAAGCCTCAAACATGTCTTGTGCTAAATAACCCACATGGGTTTAGCGCTTATCTTGAATTAAACAAACAGATTCAATAAGCATTCTGAAAATGTGATCTAGTCTATGACCAGGCTTCCTGGTAGTGCACAAATAACCCGCATAGGAAGAGGAACTTACGACGACGTTTTGGTCAACTTGGACCATTTACAAAGTGACTTTGTAAATGGTCCAAGTCAGACTGAAATGTCATCGTAAGTTCCTCTCTCCATGTGTGGGTTATTTGTGTATTGTTCCAGTCACGGTATTGTGCCTTTTGTTATTCCTGGTCGGTGGTCTGATCAGACAGCCTTTTTGGTGCTAGTAATCTCTGAAATAGGTACTACAACTCAGGTAATCAAAGATATCATGGGGGGAACTTATCAGTTTCCCTCTTCAGTGCAAGAAAGTTGGGAGTCTTTGGTAATTATCCTTACTGGTATCTAGGATAAAAATGTTGAAAACCCATGAGCCTTTGATTATTAAATTTTGCATTATGGATATCCTGAACTTTTACACAGGCCTCTAGTAGGTGTTCACAATTAAGCAGGCTCTGTTTTTTAAACATATAATATCTTTTTTCAGTAGGTATATTTATAAAAGTCAGCTCATTGTTTAAAAGTCACTCTTGTTTAAGTCAGCTCATTGTTTAAAAGTCAGCTCATTACATGAAATAAAATGTGTGGAATGTGAAAACTAGACTTTGAATAATTATACTTGTTTTGTGAGTGATTTACCGGTATGTAATTATTATTATTACAATCAGAACTCCACGCTAAACCCACAAGGGTCATACAGCACTGCACTGGTATGTAATATGATAGTGAATTGGTCATAGCAGTAGCAAGTTGATAGTGTAAATTTCATATTAGAAATGAAATATGATTAAATCTATGAATAACCAAATGGTTCTAGTGATTTATAAATAAAATTAAACAAAAATAAATTTCCCAGCTCTTTATTCTAAACTACCCCTTGTTACAGTAGAACAAAATTGCTTTTATGAGAGCTATTATCTTTGTATTCAGTGTTTTATATTTATACATTAAATCTTGTTTTTAAGGCGCTGCTCAGATCCATGAAAGATATTGGCCTCACTCCAGATACACAGTTTTGCAACATGCTTATTCGTAAACGAAACTTTCGGAAAGATGGAGAGGCTGCAAAGGTATGTCAGTACCTGATGGAGCATGAATTTCCATTGCATTACATTTAGTGTATTACTGCATGTAATTAATATTAATTACATACATGCAATACAGTGGAACTTCTGTTTTTGTATGATTTGGTTTTCAACTATTTTTTTCGTCAAAATTTTGTCCCAATTTTTGTACATCCACTCGGTTTTTTGTAGAGTTGAAAATGGTCCTTACCAAATGCGTCCGCCTGCCCACGTGACTAGACCACTCAAGTGCCCACGCAAAGCATCCCATGTGTTCGTGACTCAGTCTGCCTTTGTTTCTCGTTGAGTGAGCATCACCCCATGCGTTCATCCGAAACATTTTGTAATGACCCATTGTTTTTTGTGCTTGTTTATTGAGTGCGACTGCTAAATAAGCCACCATTGGGCCAAAGAAAGCGAGAAACACGATAGAATTCAAGAAAGAACTTGTAGCAAAGTATGAAAGTGGAAGAGTTGGTGGACGACCACGGAAGAGCTAACCACTGAAGAGCTGCAAGACCTTCAACTGGAACAGCAACAGACTGCAGCTGAGGAAACTGCTTCAGAGGAGGAGGAAGAGAGAGGGAAGAATGTGCCTTCTTCAGTGATTAAGGATGTGTGCAAAGTGGAGTGAGTTGCAAAGTTTTGTAGAATTATCACCCTAACAAAACTGTTGCAAGCCATATCTGCAACATGTTCAATGACAGTGCCTTGTCCCATTTTAGGCAAATCTTAAAGAGACGCCAGAAACAGAGCTCTCTGGACAGATTTTTTTGTGAGACAAGGGTCCAGTGACTCTCAAGCTGGTCCTAGTGCCAGTAAAAGACAAAGAAGGGAAGTAACCCCGGATAGGACCTTGATACCTGAAGTCTTTATGGATGGGGATTTCCCTTCCAAACAATAACCTCTCCTCCTCCCTCTCCCCTCGTCGTCGTCTTCCATACACCAACAAGAGTCTTCAATAAAGGTAAAAGTGATGTTAAATGTTCATTTATCCATTAGTCATTTATATTTATTTCTCATTGTTTTCTATATGTAAAACTATAGTTATTCTCTATAAAATGTATTTTTTAATATTTTTGGGTGTCTGGAACAGATTAATTGGATTTACATTATTTCTTAAATATTGCTTCAGTTTTCATGTGATTCGGCTTTTGTCAGACATTTTAGAACGGATTAATCACGAAAACCGAGGTTCCACTGTATTTTGCCAAGAGAAAAAAAGACAAAAGTGCAGGAATTTGAAGAATAAGAGAAGTTATAGGTTAAAAGTTTGTATTGCTTTCCTGTTACTTAATAATATTTACAATTCTCATATTACCTATCTGCTGTATAATCATTGAGATACTTGTGTAATATTTGGATATCCTTATTCTTTCTCATTGATCAACTTGTCAGTTTTCCAGACCATTTATTCACAACTTTTATACTAGATATTTAATAAAATTAC
>WNWK01030250.1:0-23658 GCA_009830355.1 Cherax destructor
AATAGAGAAAAAAAAAAGGAACAAGAGCTATTAAAAAAAAAGAAAAAAAACCAAAGATGTGTGTATGTATATATATGCATTTATGCCAGTGAAAGGTGGACCTAAAGTGTAAGAAAGGAAGCAGAAAATTTTTACCCAGCGTGTTACTCTTTTTTCCAGGTAGATTTCCCGACTGAAAAAAGCCCTGCGTGGGCGAAACGGTCAATAAAGGATCACATTATACTGCTTATGTTTTATTTTTCCATTGTGTCGGTATTTTTCCCTTTTATTTCCATTTAGTTCAAACATGGATCAATAAAAGGAGAGCTTGTCCACAGACTGGGCAGCGGATCTTTTACCCAGTTACATCCCCTCATACACACTGGTCTTTTTTGAGTTGTAAAACCAACTGTACTGACTGGCTCCTCTGATACACACACACACACACACACACACACACACACAACAAAACACACACACACACACACAAAAGTATATATATAGGGGGAAGGGGAAAACAGAATTTTTTCCCCGTAAGCCATGCGTGTCGTAAGAGGCGACTAAAACCCGGGAGCAAGGGGCTAGTAACCCCTTCTCCTGAATATATTACTAAATGTAAAAGGAGAAACTTTTTTTTTTCTTTTGGACCACCCTGCCTCGGTGGGAGGCGGCCGACGTGTTGAAAGAAAGATATATATATATATATATATATATATATATATATATATATATATATATATATATATATATATATATATATATATATATATATATTTTTGTAAAAAAGTGAATGCTCGGGTGTTGGCAAGAGGTGGGGGTTAAAAAGATAAAAATCTAACAAAAAGGGAGTTGTCACAGTTCCCTTTTTGCTGATGACACTGTGTTTTTGGGGGGATTCTGAAGAAATTTGCAGAGGTTGGTGGATGAATTTGGTAGGGTATGAAAAAAGAAGGAAAAAAAGGAATATAGGAAAGAGTAAGGTGATGAGGAAAAAAAAAAAATAGGTAAGGGGAAGTTTGGGATATCAGATTGGAGGAGAGGGGAAGATGAGGTGAATGTGTTTGGGTGTTTGGGATGGATTTTCAGCAGATGGGTCTAAAAGGATGAAGGAATCATAGAATTGATGAGGAGAAAAAGATGGGAAAAGAGGAGTCTGTGGAGACAGGAACTTTATCCATAAAAGCAAAAGGGGAAAAGAATGAGAGTACAGTGGAACCCCCCCGGTTTTTGTTCACCTCCCAAAATCGAAAATTATGTAAGTTTATTTTCGTAAGTGCTTTTGTAAGTGTTTTTTTGGGGTCTAAAATTTAATCAAATTTCTTTGCCCTTATGGGAAAAAATTCGTTCAAACTCAGTCAAACAGCCTTCTGGAAAATTTTCAACGAAAACCGAGGGTCCACTGTATAGTTATACCAGCGCTCTTTTTGGGTGAAAGGGTTTTTGAATGTTGCAACAAGGAAAGGCGGGAGGCAGTGGAGATGCGTTGTGGGCAATGTGTGGGGGAATATAACAGAGAATCCTATTTTGGGAGATTGGGAGGTGGGGGATTACCAAAACTATTATCCAGAGGTGAGGGGGGGTTATTGAGATGGTTTGGAATGTAGAGAGAATGGAACGAAATAGAATGATTTTGAGAGTGTATAAACTGGTGGAGGGGGGGGGTGGGGGTCCCCTGGAAGGGGGTGGAGGAAGGGGGAAAAAGGGGTTTTGGGGCGAAAACTTGGACTTCCAGCAACGTCGTGGCTGTTGGGAGCAAATGGAGAAAAAAGGGTTTTTGGACTTGACGTGCTTTTGGGAGGGATCATAACATTTATAAAGGGGATTGGGAAACCCGGCAGGCTGGACTTGGTCCTGGAGATGGGGGGGGGTGTTAATGTTGCTTTAAAACTGTAATGTTAGCACGCCTCTGGTAAGACAGTGATGGAGTGGTGATGAAATTTTTTCTTTTCGAGCCACCCTCCCTTTGGTGGGAGACGGCCAATGTGTTAATTAAAATAAAAAATTATATATATATATATATATATATATATATATATATATATATATATATATATATATATATATATATATATATATATATCACAAACACTGATCTCTGGCCGAAGGAGACTCAAATAAAACCTTGAAACAAGGTATGCGTGCTTTACCGACCGTCCACACTGGACCAATCCCTTTGGCGCCCAGCTCACGCTAAACTTTTTGACCCAAAGGGAGCCAGGCGGTGGCTTAAGTTTTTCATCATCCCTGCATGCATCGACCAACTAGAATTTTTTACAATGCTAAATTGAAAGGAGGCGAAAATTCAAAACAAATCATGTTTGTGAATACGGCCTTCTTTAAATTTAATATATATATATATATATATATATATATATATATATATATATATATATATATATATCGATACCCCCGCAATATATATATATATATATATATATATATATATATATATATATATATATATATATATATATATATATATATATTTTTATATATATATCAGATAAAATATCACAACTATCGATAACATACTTAATATAACCCCCAAGTAATGAAAACCACGGAGCTAGGGTTTAAAACTCTGTCTATTTCAGATATGAGGAGGAAAGAATGGGAGCGAGTACGGGCCTTGTGGAACAGAGCTTTTACCGTAGTTGCCTGGGACTTTACTCTTTTTCTGTTACTCTTTGTGTTCCATTTGTCAGGAATTTAAAGATCCATCTCCAACTTTTCCCGTTTTTCCCTTTTATCACGACTTGTCCCTATTCACCATGGTCACACTAGTCAGCTTTTAAAAAGTCTGTGTATATTACATCCGTATTTTGTTTATCTTTCAGCATCCAGGACCTTGTCATAGTGGCCCGAAAGGGGGACAGGCGGGAACCTGCTCTAAACCCGTGTTCCCCTTTGGTTGTGCAATTGATGTGAATCTAGGTGGTTGGCAATCTTTTTTAAACCCTATAAAATTTTTTTTTATGATATGGGATGTTAGTTTTTATCGGTCTGTAGTTTTTTGAACCTTTCTGCCACCTTTGTAGAGTGGGGTTTGTTTGTTTTTTTTAGTGAGTGAGGATGCCCCCTGTGTCCATGCTCCCTCTCCATAGAATGCTGGGCAGCCGGGGCTTCTTGCGTTCTTGATGAACAGGGATTCCCATGAGTGCAGGGGCACATTTATTGTTTTCAAAGTCTTGTAGAGTTGGATAATACCCGAGTTTTTTGAAGACCAAATTGGGTTCTCGTTCATAAATAATTCATTTGGATTGTCGACCCTTAGTCGGGGCAGCGGCTCGAAACGGGAGTCGTATTGGGACTTTTATATCTCACTCTTTTTTTGGCTTCATCTGTTTTGTCCCATCTCGCCTAAGCAGGGCTCAATACGGGATGTTGTTTTCCTTAGATTTGGCATAAGAAGAAGATTTTGTTTTTTTTTTTTCAGTTTCCTTTATGGCTTTTAGTTCTTCCTGCGTTTCTTGTCTCTTGAAAGATTCCTTCAACCAAAGTTCGATTTTGCTATTTCATCGACCAGTGCCTCCTTTGTATTTCAGATATATTGGCCCGTATCAGCGCGTTTTCTCTTTCTAGTTTACATCTTCTCTTTCTTTTTTTTAATTGAATGTGTCTTGGCAAATCCAAGAACCACAGGTTCTTTTTTTTTAGGGAAATGTTGGATCCGTGTTGTTTTGGATATCTTCCAGCTTGTTTTATTTAGGACAAGGGACTTTATCCCCTTGTATGTTTTTGTTTGTAATTTTTTGAAGGTTCCTGACTGATCACATTTTGTTCAGGGCCCTGTGCAAACATGTCTGTATCTCTATTATGTTGGACTAGTGTATTGTCTTTTTAAATTATATTCCGTATCAGATCGTCGTTTTAGGGAAAATGAGGTCCAGCATATTTTCTAGTCTTGTAGGCTCTAATATTTGCTGGTTTAAGGTAATTTGGTGCACAGATTTAATAGTTCTTGGTGTAATTTTTATCTCGCTGCCTCCTGGGGTGATTTTCAAAAAATTATTTTCTATACTCCCCCATTTTAGGTGTCTTGTTGAAGCCTCAGTAGCAAGATGTTTGGGGCAGGAGTTGGGAGATTTTCCCGACAGGGCAATTTTCAAAAATGTTCCTGGAATTGCTGGAAGGTCATCTGGGGGCTTGTATACCACCACACACAAGGTTTTGGTTTTCAATCTTTTTCCCTTAAAAATTCAATACATCATTTGAGGTGTTTAGTGTTTGAGCAAATGAGCAATCAGTGACTAAACCCCCCCCCTTGGTGTTTGTCTGTCGCATCTGAATGGGTTTTAACCTGGGATCCATATTTCGTTGTCTAATGATCCCTTTTTGTGGGTCTCTTTAATGCTGCAAACATTCTTTGCTCTGATCAGTCCCTTGATGGGAGTTTTTGTTTTATGGCTTTTGACCCTGTATGTTTGAAAGCCAATGTAGTTATATTTTTGGGAAATTTTGGGGGTTTATTTTCTGGCTCTAATATCTGTTGTTCGGAGTGGAGGCCAATGACTGTGCCCCTGCTCAAAAATGTTTTCAGTTGGTGTGGTTCTGCTTTCTTTCCAGTCTTTTTTTTCCCCCCTGGCCCCAAAAAACCCCCTTTTTCCCGGAGGGTTGGCCCCCCCCTTTGTTTCCATAGTCTGGCTGGTCTGTGTCTTCTTGTCCCCCTTTTTATGATGTCCCAATTCGGGATTTTTTTTATGGATTGATGGTGACACATTTTGGGTGAAATGTTGGAGGGGAAAATGCACCCCCCTGTTGTCATGTGGGTGCCATATTGGGTTACAATGTGATTTTAAAATTATAAAAACTAAACAAAAAGGGACTATCATGCCCGTCAGGATTTGGGGTGCTAATAATAAATCTAAATCTAAATTATGGGGGCCCAAAATCTTTTGGTTACTGTCCTGGAAACCAGCACCCCGGACACTTGTCCAAGACAGCCCGTCCAAAACCCCCCATCTTTTTCCCAGCTGTCATACCAGGCTGCATGTCTTCCCAAGGGGCTTTTATTGGTGTTCTTGTCTTTTTTTTAGATGTAATTTTCTTACAGGTGTATCTGTTTGGGCGACCCAAAACATCTCTCTGAGTTTATATCAATTTTGGGCCGGGTTTTAAAAACCCTCTATACCCTGGGACCATTGACCACAGAGATTACAAAATCCAGGGATTTTCGTTTTCCCTTTTAGAACTACACAGATCTTTATGGTGGTGGTCATCTTCAACCTTTACAACTCTCCCCGCTAGCTGTCTATAATATCTCGATGAATTTTCTTTAACATTTTTTTATTTGGGTGGAGGATAGGCTTAAGAAAAAATTTTTTTTTTAAAAAAAACACACACACACACACACACACACACACACACACAAACCCTCAAAAAATTAGAGAAAGTGCAAAAGGGTTTTCCAAAACTAGTCCCCGAGCTAAGGGGATTGTCCCAAAAAGGTTAAGGGAAAACCCTGGGAATAGAACAGGGGGGTTGGGGAACATGTAACGACAAAAATACTGGGGGAATAGATAATGGACAGAGACAAAATGTTCAGAGAGGGGACACAGAAACAAGGGGTCAAATTGGGTTGAAGACTCCCATGGTCAAAGGGTGTTAGGAAATATTTCTTCAGTCAGAGTTGTCGGAAAAAGGAATAGCCAGAAAGGATGTGGGGCAGGAACCATAATATTTAAGACAGGTTTGATAAAACCTGGGGGAAGAGGAGAGAGGACCTATGGGAATCAGTAAAGAAGGGGGGCCCGGGGCTATGACTCGACCCCCGCAACCACAAATAGGTGAGTACACACACACACACAACGTAGTCCCCATCTTTAAAAAGGAGACAGAAAAGAGGCACTAAACTATAGACCGTGTAACTTACGTGTATAGTGTGCAAAGTCTTGGAGAAAATCATCAGGAAAAGAATGGTGGGCATCTGGAGCAGAACAGGATAATCAACACCAGACAGCACGGATTCAGGAAGGCAAATCCTGTGTAACAAACCTCCTGGAGTTCTATGACAAAGTAACAGAGGTAAGACAAGAGAGAAGGGTGGGTTGATTGCATTTTACTGGACTGCAGGGAGGCCTTCGACACAGTTCCTCATATGAGATTAGTAAAGAAGTTGGAAGACCAAGCGTGTATAACAAGAAGGGCACTGGAATGGATCAGGGAATACCTCAAAGGAGGCAACAACTGGTCATGGTGCGTGATGAGGTATCAAGTGGGGCCTGTGACGAGCGGTGTACCGCAGGGATCAGTCTAGGACCAGTACTATTCTTGGTATATGTGAATGACATGACGGACGGGATAGACTCAGAAGTGTCTCTGTTCGCAGATGATGTGAAATTAATGAGGAGAATCAAATCGGATGAGGACCAAGCAGGATTTCAAAAGGGGACCTGGACAAATTTACCTCTGGTCTAGCAACTGGCTTCTCAATTTAATCCCCCCAAATGCAAAATCATGGAATCGGGGAAGGGCAAAAAGACCGCTGACAGAGTACAGGCTAGGTGGACAAAGTATAACACCAAGCCCCGTCTTCAAGGGACACATCAACTAGATAACTGCTGCAGCATATGGGCGACTGGCAAACCTAAGATTAGCGTTCCGTTACCCCTTTAAAAAGGAATCTTCAAAAACACTGTACACCGTGTACGTCAGGCCCCTACTAAAATATGCCCGCACCAGTCTGGAACCCCCACCTGGTCAAGCCCTCAAGAAATTAGAGAAAGGACAAGGTTTGCGACAAGGTTAGTTCCCCAACTCAGGGGGCTTTCCCATGAAGAAAGGTTGAGGGGAAAAAGGACCCCCACTGGAGGGACAGAAGGGTTTTGAGGAGACATGAAAAGACATACAAAAATACGGGGAATAAAAGGGAGATAGTGACAGGATGTTCCCGAGAGGGGAAAACAGAAACAAGAGGGCACACAACACATATAAATATATTACCTATTAGTATTACCTAATAGTACCGAATAGGTAAAACTCATGATGCTCTAACCCACAGGACCCCTCAATCCTACAGAATCACGCACCCAGCAGAGCTAGGTGTTTTACCATGATCCGAGGACATACGGTGGTGTGGTCCCTCTGAGCTAATTTCATTCTACCCCCCGTTTGGTGTACTACCCTCCACAAGCAGTATAGGGTTACTGTAACTACGAACGAGTGATATTTAATCAATAACAACTCTGTGACTAGCCGGGGACTCGAACCTATGTCGTTTTGGCCTGTCTCATGGTGAGCGAAAATCACATGATGTTCTAACCTGTGGTTCCTAACTGCCCATTAAGATTCACTAAAGTATACAAAGAACTCGTAATGATCAAACCTTGCATCTCTCGAGAGATAAATGTAATTTAGTTATTACTAACCGCTTTTAGGAATATTGACAAGGAAAATAGTCATTTCAATAAACGTCTTAAAACGTTATTGAAGTGAAATATGAGCTAATTAAACCCCTGTCACCGGTTGGCAACTTACCGTACCTTTATGGGTTGATCAAGACTCATAAACCAGGGAACCCAATTGTTCTATTATATTTTCAGTTGGCTCGCATCATGTAACCTATCTAAATGGTTGGTTAAACTTCTAACTCCCATGGTGGTAGGATTTTCGGATGCTCATATTAAAAATAATGTTGATCTTACTGAAAAGGCTCCAAAATTAAATGTTTCACACGACTTTACATATGTGAGTTTTGATGTCACAGTCCTGTTTACCAGAGTCTCTGTCCCCGACTTGCTTACGTACCTTGAAGAGGAACTAAAAACTATTGAATTGAATAAACTTTTTTGTTACTGATTGCATGTTTGTGTTTGAAGGTAAATACTATTCTCAAAAACATGGCATGGCCATGGGAAATCCTCAGACCTTTACTCAACAACCTGTATATGGAATTCTATGAGAATTGACTATAAAATATATCCCAAATAAAGCTAGGTAGTTCAGATCCGTAGATGTTCTTTTCCTTTTGCCTAGAGATCAACTTGATGAATTCCTACCTACACTCATTGATCTGGTACCTTCCATTAAGTCCTACCTACACTCAGTGATCTGGGCCCTTCCATTAAGTCCTACCACACTCAGTGATCTGGTACCTTCCATTAAGTCCTACCTACACTCAATGATCTGGTACCTTCCATTAAGTCCCTACCTACACTCAGTGATCTGGTACCTTCCATTAAGTTCTCAGTAGACAATGAAATAGACAACTCTCTACCCTTCCTAGAAGTTTTAATCCATCGTGTCAACAGATTCAAATTTACAGTAAGTCCACCAATGTGTTGTCAATATTCATTATTATTTCAATCATGAATCTAAGACTAAAATGAGTGTTTTTCTTACAATGTTTAGAGCTTTGCACATCTGCAGTCCTGAGTATTTAGAAGATGAAATCAAAAGATATTTAACATAACCACAAAACTGAGATATCCCAGGATTTTGTTGAGAAGGCTCTACTGTTGACTAGGAAAATTTTCCCGGATGAACCAAAGGAAACGCTACCAGCAAAAATGTCTTCTTACCATAATGAATATTGGGTCATCACATGAGGACAAAAAGCAAAATAACTTACTTTCAAAAATACTGAAATAACAGTTGTTTTATAAAATACGCTAGTAATGTGGGTGGTTTTACAGGTCCCATGCACTATTGCAAACTCTCATATATTGGTCAGACAGGCAAACCTATGGAAACCAGATTATCCCAACACAATTACTCAATCAGGACAGGCCAGGAGTTGAATGCTATCTTTTTAACCATGTCAGTTCTTGTAATCCCCCACCTGGGTGGGCTGCTGCCCAAATCACTGTACCCAACAATTCTGTCATGGAAAGAAACGCAATTGAATCCCCCCACCTGAAACATGATAGGAATGCCGTATATAACCCCAAATTATGAGCTGTACAAACTCAATAGATATTTAGTGGAGTCTATTGTGCACAGCCTTAAACAACAATGTTACACAAGAGCGCAGGACTGCTCATTATGCCCGGGGTCCGTGATATTCCGGGGGACGCTCCCAGAATCTGTGCACTGAACATTGTGTTAAGTCCGTCGTGAACGTCGATATATAACATCATGTTAGGTAGGTCCGTCGTAGCGTCGACATAATGTATAACCCGCCCAGTTATTACTGCAGGAAGGTTTCATAAGATTACAGGTACTCTAGACTAGTGGTTGCAATCAGTGACTGCAACATAATCGATATAACATCAAATAAGGAAGTAAGAATGGGGCTTCATTTAGGTATGGGCGTGCATGTGTCGATAACCTAGGATAGCCATACAAAAAAAAGAGGCAAACAGAATAACCTATTGAGGTCCTAACCCGTCTAGGGGACAACAGTACAAAGTTATGCATAGTTGATTGCAACAAGAAGATTGCAACTAGTTTAAGGGTTTACGGAATTAGGTTGTTAGTAGGTTAAAAGAGAGAAAAATCAGGAAATATCTAGTTATTATAGTAAAGTAAAAAACGGAATAGTAGAGATCCATAAATAATACAGGCATATCAATTCACGAGAGTATTTCCAGAACACTCTAGAAACTTTTCTGGGAAAATCAGATATTGTCAGCTGACAAATGAGCGCATCCATTCCCCTACAGTGGAACCTCGGTTCTCGAATAGCTCCGTACTTGAACAATTCGGTACTCAAACGCTTTCGTAAAAAGATCGCTCGGTAGTCGACCGCTTGCTCGGCACTCGACCAAACAAACACGACCTGCCGGGAAAATGTGCGTCAGTCTCCCAGCAGTTGTCGCACAGTCCAAAACTCCGCTGAACTTCACTGTAAACTACTTAGTGTTTCTTTGCAATTTTTTTATACTATTTGTATAAATAAGTCACCATGGGGCCTAAGAAGATTAGTGATAAAGTCAACCAAAAAAAAAAATTTTAGAGTGTGTTTACCCGATGAAAACACCCCCTCCGCCTCTACGCCCTTTATTAACATAAGAACATAAGAAAGGGGGAACCCGCAGCAGGCCTGTTGGCCCATACTGGCAGGCCCTACACAACCGTCCCACTAACAGAATATTTGCTCAACAAATTTCAATCTCCCCAAAAATAAACTTTTATAATTTATTTTTTATGGGAGTCCCACTAAACCAACCCCCCACCATGAATTTTCCCAAACCCAAATTTGAAACTACCCAGGTCCTAGCTTCAATAACCCATGGAGACTGTTCCCCTCATCAACTACCCTATTTCCAAAAAATACTTTCCTATATCCTTTCTAAATCAAAATTACTAACGAAACCATTATTGGGGTTTCTCTTGGGGAGATATCCTCAAGACCTTATTTTATCCCTTGTTAATACCCATTTTCCACTTGTATCTCGATCATGTCTCCCTTCATTCTACGCTTTCAAGTGAAAGTAATTTGGGTCTTCAAACTTTCTTGTAAAAAATTTCTAATGCTATGTATTAATTTAGTCATTCTACGCTGAATGTTTTCTAATGAATTTATGTCCATTCTGTAATATGGAACCAGAACTGAGCTCGAATCTAGGTGAGGCCTTACTAATGATGTATTGTAATATAACCTTTGGACCTGTTGCTTACACTTCTTGATATAAATCCCCGTAATCTATTTGCCTTATTAGTATTTGGCATTGCTGTCTTTTTAAGGTTGCTGCTTACCATCACCCCCCAAATCCTTCTCCCAAACTGTATGGCTAAGTTCTGTTATTTAACTTATAAGTGCTTGGGTTATGGACACCCCGAGCTTCAGTACCTTTCATTTATCTGATTGAACTGCATCTGCCACTTTTCTGACCACGAATTAAGTTTGTCTAAATCTTCCTGAAGTTCTATGACTTCTATGTTTGAATCAATTATCCTACCTATCTTTGTTGTCGGCGAATTTGCTCATGTCACTAGTAATTCCCTCGTCAAGGTCATTGATATTATTATAAATAACAACGGCCTAAGACTGATCCCTGTGGAACACCACTTGTTACAAGTCCCCACTCGGATTTAACCCCATTTATGCACACTCTCTGCTTCCTATTGGTGAGCCATGACTCGAACCATGACAGCATTTTTTCCCCCAATGCCATGAGCTGCCACTTTCTTTAACAGTCTCTGGTGCGGTACTCTATCAAAGCCTTACTAAAGTCTAAATAAACAATATCGAATTCTTTATCGTGATCAAAGCCTCAAAAGCTTTACTGAAGAAGGTTAATAAATTAGATGGGCAGGAAGGGCCCCCTCGTGAATCCATGCTGAGTATCATTAATCAAATTTTGGTTATCTAGATGGCTTCTAATAACATCAGCTATAATTGACTCTAGTAATTTGCCTACAATTGAGGTAAGGCTTATTGGGCGGTAATTTGACGGTAATGATTGTCCCCTGTTTTAAAAATGGGAATTACATTAGCCATTTTCCCAAATATCAGACACTACACCTGTTTGAAGAGATAAATTAAAAATGTTAGATATTGGTTCGAGTTCCATTTTGCATTCCTTAAGAACCCAGCAAAAAGCCATCAGGACCTGGCGATTTATTTTGTTTCAGTTTGGTCTAGTTGTTTCATAACCATTTCACTAGTGACTGTGATATTACATAATTTATCTTCTTCTGGGCCTCTGTAAAAAATAAATTCTTGGGTATTATTAGTATCTTCCTGCGTGAAAAACCCAGAGAAAATAATTATTAAAAATAGAGCACATATCATTCTCCCTTTTCAGTAAGATGTCCAGAGTTATTTTTAAGGGGACCTATCTTATCCCTAACTTTTGTTCATAAACCTGGAAAACTTTTTTGGGGTTTGTTTTTGAATCCCTAGCAACTTTAATTTCATAGTCCCGTTTAGCTTTTCTTATCCCCTTTTAACGTCCCTCTTAATGTCAGTATACTGATTTATAAGACGACCCTCACTCTTTTTATGCGCCTATAAATTCCTTTCTTCTGCCCTAAAAGATATTTGAGCCTATTATTCATCCATTTTGGTCATTTCTACTTGATCTAATTTCTTTTTACGGGATAAATGTTCTTGGGCAGCCTGTATAGTGTTAAAAACTGTCATATTGATACCCTCTTCGTTACCCCAGTCCACAGTTGATAAGTGTTCTCTAAGTCCATTATAATCTGCTAAGCGAAAATCTGGGACCGTTACTGAATTATCCCTACTATCATACATCCATTCAATGCTAAATTTAATTGACTTATGGTCGCTTGATGAGTTCCTCTGTAATTTCTAAATTATTAACAAGGGTTTCCTTGCTTGCCAGAACTAAGTTAAGTAATTATCCCTTTGAGGGTTCAAAATTAAACAAAAAAATTTTTATTTTTCTTATGAAATGGTAGAGAATTTTTTTCTGAAGGTAATAAAACAAAAGCACGAAATTTGATGGAAAATTGAAGAAATTACACTATCGCGAATTTTGTTGCATCTGCGATATTTAAAATCGGGCGATTTTGCCCAATTTGACTATTTTACGCCAATTACATTATTTCAGTCAACCAAATTCTTAGCTATTTCGCTAGTATTACTTCTATTTTATCGATTGAACACAACAAACTGCCCAATCAACTATTTCAATTACCCAATAAAGGGATCAGAAATTGGTAATTTGTCAATTTCACACAAAGTTCAAAATATTTTAATTTCAAAATAGGGTCCAGAATAAACAATGCAGGCATTCCTGACACTAAAATAACATTTCCTCTGTTTATTAGTTACGTTTCCAGGCTTTACAGATGATTTTTTTGCGTATGGAGGGGCAAGAATGTTCCAGTGATTAAATCTTGTGGAACCAGTTGGTATATTGCTTTGTCTAGGAAAAACTCCAATGGCAATAAAAGTTTAGTGTGGCAAATATAACCTTCTTAACCAAAGAGGCTTTCTTTGTTAACTTCTTACTTTCTTTTTGGATGACTAAAACTAACGAGTAAAATCCTTGTCGTTAATAATAATAATACTAATAATAAAACTTAGATTGGATCTTCATATCTCTATGAACCATAATTTTAATAAAGAGCATAAAATTACTTTCTTTCCCTTTACACATAAAGGGTAGAATTATATATACGGCAATTGTTAGAAGAGTTAGGCAATTAATATATGACATGAAATAACTGATATGTTGCAAACACAACGCTTATCAATGTCTTCACAGAGACATTAAAATTTAAATAATCCATACAGGAAGTTTCATCGATAATCCCATGCAAGGGATCGCAATAGGAATAGAGAATTCTAGAAAACAGTCATTAGACTAAGTGTGAGAGTACAAGGTAGAGTACTACTCGGGAGTGAGTGGGATCACGTGACTTAGCGGGTAGACAAGCTGCTGACTGGTAACCGCCACTCTAACTAGTGGTTTCACTACACATTAACAGAATATAATATAATGTTTACAATGGTGTTGAACATCATATAGTATCATATACCATGGTACTTGTAGCTTTAGATAATTATTATAAAGCAGACCTTGTCCCTTTTAGCTATGAAGGAGAAGATCGCGATATAATATTAATTAGAACACATTTGAACGTTTCTCATATATAAAAGCACAATCTTTGTCAAAAGATGCAACAGAATTCCATTTTAATTTTTTATTTACGTGAAGATTTTTTATTCATACCAAAAAATAGATTTAGTGTTACGCAATATTGTAATAATTGTATAAATAATATCAGCGTATTTGTGAATGTATATTAGACCCACCAGTTGACATGTATTGGGCACGAGATATCATTTGTTTACTTTTTGAACATCGGCAAAAATCGAACATTTCTGCTACTTTGAGCTCAATTTCAAGTTATCTTCATACTAAAACCAATCAAAATCATCTCTATTTCTGTAACATATCTTCTATTATATCAAATGAAACCAAAAACCGCAAATACAACAGTATCAACCATACAAAAATACAGAGCAAATTCGGCATTTTAATAAAAAACACGGTCGCATTTTTTTCTCATTATTCACTGCTTGCTGCAGGATTTCTCTTATATGGTGCACACTTACCACATAGATGCATTCTCTCATATATAGGCCCAAATTTACTTCTCACAGCTTATCTGAGTGAGCTGAGCTCATGACGTAGATCTACGGCTTGGAACCTCAAAGGGTTTCGCGCTTTATTGTGCTTCTTGGTTATCTATCGTGTTTCTGATATTAAATCAATAATAATAATAACAATATCTTTTCACTGTCTCTCACCCTCCGTGTGAGAGGACATGCGTTCTTTCTGCCCCTATTGTCCACTAGTCATTTTCAGTCAGAGCAAAATAGCAATGCCTAATCGACGGCGAGTAAACTCCGTCTGTTTAGAGCTCGTCCAGCGCTCAATGGATCTACTGCGGCCCTGCTGTTGCCTGCTATCCTAAGAGATACCTACAGTATTGAAAATGATGCATTAATGGGGCATCAATTAATGGAACGAATCGAATCTTTGTCAAATTTTGTATGGCTCATGTTTATGAAACGATGGTCAACAGATATGAAGATTTGGGCCCAAGTTTACCCGGGTGTATCCGGAAACTCCATGATTTTGGTTTTACACCGGGTTTAAAAAAGAAAGCCCCTTTAGGCAGAGAGGCCGATGTGGTCTGTCTTTTACAAATCGGATAGCACATGGCAACAGTAGGTAAATGGAGTGAAGGATTATATGCGGGTTTTCCAGAAGGACAATTACCCCTAAGATGTCCTTTACAGCCAAAACCCTCCTATGCGGTAATGAAAAAATTCAGGACCCGGTGATGGTGACATATCGGCCGAGGGCACTTGTAGGCAGTGTGGAGGTTTTTTACAACATAGCAGCGCAAAGCGGGGGCCCCTCGAGGAGGCGGAGAACAACAAAGGGCGCGGGACAGACGAGGGGGGAATCATAAAACCCCCCTGGGAAGGGATCATGGAAAAATGTGAGGAGGAAGTGAATGCAGCAGAGAAAGGGGCCGGGTGTCTGACCCCGCCGGGCCTTCCCCGGGGGGCCCGTGCCATCGCGGGTTAATGGTAACCTGGTAGGGGGGGTTAGTAGGGTGTGGAAGAATAGCTTACAGCAGTTATGGAGACCATTTTACAAGATCAGGGTGAGTTGGGAAGAACTCCTTGACTGGGGCATTTAGAGGGGAAAAGGGGGGGCGGTGGGAGCCTTTTTGGAGGGGATCTCTAAAACCAAAAGTGGGGGTGGTGCACGGGGTTGGGCAGATGGAGTCAATGTAGGTTAACGGGTTCAGAAACGAGCTGAGGGGGCCTGAGTTGGGGGTTTCCCGACAGAGGACAAAGGCGGGGAAAAAGTTTGGAATGATGTCGTTGTTCGGGGCCTTGGGCCTTGGGGGTACAAGCCTCGGGTAAAGTCCCAAAAATTCCAGGAACAGCTTTTTTGGGGCCACGTCTGGGAAAAACCCTTTCCCCCCGCCCCCCAAATTTTTCTTACCAACCAAGGCACCAAAATGAGGAATATTTAAAAATTGGGAAGAGATAACACCAGGAGGAGCCAAAGAAAACTGCACACACAGAGCTTTTTCCTGCACCAATTTCACCTTAAACCAGCAAATAATAGATTTTCAAGATTGGGAGAAACCTGGACCTCATTTTCACTAACAATGATGATCTGATAAAAACTATCAAAAAAATAAAACACAAAAAAAAGATTCCAGCTAGGGGGAGGCCCCAGCCCGAAAAAATGTGACGTGGGGGGACCCCTTTCCCCAAAATTTCAACTAAAAAAACAAAAGGGGGGCCAAGTCCGTCCTAAATTAATAAACTGGGAAAAAGCCTAACACCCAGAGCCAACCAGTTGAATTTTAACTCTGTGGCATTGAGGTTTGCTCAAAAAAAATTCCCCCGGAAAAGGGGGAGAAGTTTAAACCAGAAAAAAAAAGGGGCCCCCCTATGGCAAAAAAGAAAACAGAGGGCTAAAAGAGGCCAATATATCTGAAATACGTAGGAGACACGGTCAGAGAAAGCAAACATCGAACTATAAAAAAAGAATCTTAAAGGAATCAAGAAAAGGGGAAGAACAAAAAGCCAAAAATGAAATTGAAAAAAACCCCAAAGTATTTTTTTATGCCAAATCAAAGTCGAAAATTCCCAGTTTTGGGGCCCTACTTAAAGGGGGAGGGTCCACAGAGACAGCAAGGAAAGAGTGAGTACAAAGTCCCAGTATGACCTTTTTTAGAGCCGCTAACCAACTAGTCGAAGACAAAAATGTTTTTTTAAAAAAGTCCCAAAGAACTTGATAGACGAAAACCATCTGTTTATCCTGACGCCCATGACTTTTTTCCCCTTGGGGCTAAAATCCGTTAAAAAACCAAGAAACTTATCTTATCTTATCTTTCTTATCAGACATAGCCCCACTCCCCAAAAGGCAGGGAAAACCAGAACAAAGCCAAAAAACCCCTTCATAAAAAAACTTTTAAAGGTTCTAAGAAGCAAGATCGCCACTCATCTAATACCATCAATTACAAAACCCCGGGGAGTGGGTTTAGAGTAGGTCGTCCGTTGTCCCAACTACTGACCACTACACAGGTCCGATGCCTAGAAGACAAACAGAATGCAGATGTTATATACACAGACTTTGCAAAAACCTTTACAGGGGACCCTGGTGTAATAGCACAAAAATGGTGAAAAGAAAAAAAAAAGGGGAATACCAAATTTTCCAACAAATAGAACAGAAAGAGTAGAGCAACAGAGTAAAGTCTGAGGGGCTAGGTGAAAAGCCTTTTCCCCAAAGGCACAGTACTTGCCCAACTTGTTCCCCATCCTCATATCGGACATGGAATATAAACCACAGTCCGTGCTTTCCTTGCAGATGACACCAATTGAGACAGTGTCCCCATTGAAGAATGCAAGACTCGCAAAATCAACCAAATTTTAAAAAGGTGCAGAAAAAAATGGTTCTGATGAGAAATTTAATTCTCCGAAGGAAAGTGGGGAAAAAAAATTTTTCATGGGAGTATAAAAAAAATTCCAACCAAATAGAGCGAAACTAATGAAAAGACCTGGAGTATCATGTCAGAAGATCTCACCTTCAAGGTCCATAACACTGTAGAAACGAATTTAAAAAAAATGACAGATGGATAAGAGAACCTTAAAAACCGGGGATCCCGTCCATGATGCACTTTCATCCTTTTTCTATCTAGGCGGGAAATTTGTGAACAAACCCAAATTTAAAGGCAGGTGAAATTGCTGAACTAAAAAAAGGGAGAAAACCCTTTCAACAAAAACGCGAAAACCACCCAATTAGGGGGAACGTTTGAAGCCTGAACGCAGGGGGGAAAAAATTTATTATTACACTTAAAAAACCTAGAGGATTAGTACCAAATCACACAGAGTCACCCCCTACAAAAAAAAACCCCGGCAGACGATGCAACACCCCCCAATGGGGGGGTGCCACTAGCAGGAGAGACAAACAAAGGTGCAGGGCCCAAGACTGTCAATCCTCCCGGTAAAAAGGGGGGGTTACCAAAGACCCCCGGCTGTCTTCAACAGGGGACTGGAAGGCACCAAAGTGTGCTTACCGCCATGGGTTTGTGGCGGGTTTTCGGCAGCAGTCGCCCGGGATCGGCTCTGTTCACAAAAGAGGCCCGGCACAGACCGGGCCAGGGGGTTGACCCCCCCGGGAACCTTCCAGGTAAAACCCCGGTCCAAAGGTTTGGGGAGGTCAAGGGGGGCCCGGGGGCGGGGAATGTTTCAGAGCAGGAGACAAAAAGTTAAGGGGTTTTAAAAAAAAACCATTTTTATATTCAAATGTAGATAATAAATGTTAATGATTTGAAGAGTGGAGAAAGTGAAATGTTGAGATGTTTTAAAAGATTTCAACTAGATGGGTACTGATCCAAAAATTTTTAAAAATTTTATGTTTTTAAATTTTGTAATGGTCATGTAATCCCCGATTGAAAGGTGGGTGGAATTTTAATGAAGGGGACCGTTTGGCAGAAAGGAAGGGTGGGGAAGGTCGGGGGTAGGGGGAGGGGTTTTTCCCGGGGGGGGAGGGTATGTCCAAGGGGGATGTAAGAATTAATAATAGGGTTTTAAAGGGGAAGTTAGTGTACACCATTCCCGGTAGTTAATTTAAAAAAGGGACTGGAAAATGGGGAAAATGGGATGTTTTACCGGGGGGGGAATGTTTGGGGGTTTAGTGATTTTGGGGGGTAAAGTAATATGGGGGAATGGAGGGGGGGAAAACAATAATTAAGGGTGGGATGAAGGGTTTGAAAAGGTATGTCTCAGGCCGGAGAGGAAAAGGTAAAAGATGGGGTTTTTTTGGGTCAAGAGGGGGATGATGGGTGATTGGGGGAGGGGTTTACCTAGGAGGATAGGGTTTTGAAGTTGAAGAGGCTTGGGGAGGGAAGGGGGGATCTTTGATGAGATTGGGGGGACTTGGGGTGAGGGGGGGGGTGTGAATGATTTGAAGGGATGGTGGGAAATGGAGGCAAATGCATGATCAGTTTTTTTGTTCAAAAGGGGAAAAAATGTTGTTTCCCAGATGGGTTTTGCCTTTTTTGGGAAGGGCAGACTGTTATGGGAAGGGGGGGGGTTCCTAGGGACAAAATTTGGGGGTGTAAAAGAAGAATTAGGTTTTGCAAAAAAGTTTGACGAGCTCAGAGGGGGTTTTTGGGGGGGGAAAAAGACCTTCATTGGGGTTTAAGGGAGCAAAGAATAACAAAAAGAGTTGTTAATAATAAGGGAGGTTAGAGGGATATAAGGGGGTCAAGGTTGAAACAATGGAGGGAATGGGGTTAAAGGAAATGGGGCCCTTTTAAATAGGAATTAATGAGATAGACCTAAAACATGGGGCTAAGGGGGGAGCAGGAGGATCATGAAGCAATGAGGGTCCCAAAGGGGGAGGGAAATTATAAGATTGGTGGGGTTGGGTGGGGAACCCGGGGCTTATGGGACCCCGGATTTTTTTGGGTTTGGGGATTTGGGGGGTTTTTTCTTAGGGTTTTTTTGAATGAAAATTGAGGGGGTTTTGGGGTAGGGCAAAACACAGGGGGAGTGGTTTTTTTTGAAGAAGGAGGGATGTCGGGGAAAGATTAAGGACTATTACTCTTTTGAATGGGGAACAAAATTTTTTAAAATACTGGGTGGGTTAAAACGTGGGGGAAGGTTTTAGGGACAAATGGGGTACCGGGCCACGATGTATGAGGGAATGGGAAAATCAGGGTTTTTTGAACAAAGACAGGGGGGGGAGGGGAAGGGGGCTTAGTTTAGATTGGCAAGGAAAGCTAGAGCGGAGGCGGGGGCTTTTTAGAAATGGCAAGGTTTTGGGGGGGAAAAGGCAGGGGCGGGATGTATCAGGGGGCAGGGTTTTTTGGGGTTAAGGGCATCTAGGTGTAATTCCAAGCAAGGGGGAAGGAAAGGGGTGTCCAGTGTCCCAGCTGCTTTTTATGTAAAGACCCTTTTAAAATAAAAAAGGAGGGGGAGGGGGGGCCCCGGGGGTGGGGGGGACAAGTTTTTGTGTTTTGTGGACGATACTTTTTTGGGGGTGGGGGTTTTGAAAGGTTAAGGAATTGGGGGGTTTTGGGAGCCACTGGGATGTGGTAAACCCGAGAAATCAGTTTTTGAGGTCTTGAGAAGGAGAAGGGGTTGGGAGGTTTGGGGAGAGGGAGAAATGTTTGATTTGTGGATTTATTATAGGAGAAAGATTGTAAACCGGGAAATTGAAAGGGGGGTAAATAAGGGATTGGAAGGTTAGCGGGGTTTAAAATCAAAAAATTTTTACTTGACGAGGGGGGTGGGGGTTTTTTTTATTTAAAATTATGGATGTGGCAATTTGGCTTTTGAAGGGTGTGAGGGAAAAAGGGGGATAGGTTGGGGGTGGCAATTGGGTCAGGGGGGTGCCCTCCAAACCAAAGGGGGGTGGGACCATAGATTTTAAAAAACATTTAAAAAATATATTGAATGTAGTTTTTTAAGAGAAAGGGGGGGTGGAAGGGGGATTGAATAAGGGGGGCCCGGGGTTTTTGGGGAGAGGAAAAAAGGAGTGTGTGATATGCTTAGGGTTTTTTAGGGGACAGGGTAGGAATATGAAGGGGTTTTTGGGAAAAAAGGACAGAGAGGGGGGAGGTGGGAGGGAGTTTACCCCCAACTGGGAAGATATCTGAAAGAGGTTCAAGAGGGGGGGAATTTGAGGGTACGAGAAGTTATGCTCGTTCCCCCAAATTTTTACCACGGGGGGGTTTACAACGAAGGCTCCAGGAGGGGGGGATTGTTGGAGGGGAGGGTCGATTTCACGCCCTTTATTTTTGTGATGTCGACAGCGGGGGGAGGGTTAAAGGGTGATGGTTTTTCAGTCCAGGGCCTTGTTTGGGTGTGGAGGGTATTTAGGGGAAAAAAAGGGTTGTATATTTAGTTACGATTTCGTTTTTTAAGTCTTTAATAGAAAGGGGGGGGGCGTTGAGCAATTTTGGTGTTGGGCTTTTTTTATCTACAAAAATGTAGAAATGGGGAGATCGGGGAAGGAAGGGGGAAGGGTATTTCTACATATTAAAGGGTTTTTCACGGGCAGGATTTGGGGGATTGTAGGGTAGGGGTAAAGGGGCTTTTCCGGGGAAAAATTTTGTGATTATGGAAGATATGTGGTGGGGAAAAGGGGGGGGCCATTTTTTACTTGATTGACGGGGGGTACTGTTTGTACCAGTATTGTATTATTTATGTTAAGGCATCACCGTTCAAATTTAAAGGTGGGGGGAAAGATTTTTTTAAAAAAGGAAGAGCCCCGTGTTATTTTGGTTTCCCTTTTTGGGAACATAAAAGGGAGTGGGGTATGGGTTTTACAATTTAATGTTTTTTAAAGATTATGTAAGCCGTTATTGCATACTGTGTGTGGTGAAGGCCCGGGGGGAAGATAAACAGCATTTTGATAAGAGTTTATCCCAAAAAATTTGGATTTGAACGTTTTTTGAACCATTGTCATAGGCTATAAAGGGGTGAAATCTCCCCAAAAAAATTTTTAATCACCTTAAGTGGTCATTATGTATGTTTTTTTGACTTTTTTAATGTAATTATTATTTTATTTTTATTGCTTGTGTTAGGGGGTTTTAAGATGACCATATAATAAAGGGGGGGGATGTTCCATGGGGCAAGGCCCTTTTGGGAAAAAAGTATTACCATTTAAATTATGTGGGTAAGATAGTGATAAGGGAAGGGGGAAACTTTTTTGGGATTCTGTGTGGGAGGATTTAGGGGTTTAAATTTATGTGTAGTTAAGTTGTGTATATATATCTATGTTTTGTTCTTTAAACAGTTTTCAGATTCTGTATGAGAACTTAAAAAATTTAAAGAAACAAAAAAGAAAGGAAACACTCAGCAGGCCTGTTCCCATACTAGGGGTCCTTCACAATCCGTCCCACTAACAGAATTTTTTTTTTAAACCCCAAATTTTAAAATTTTTACCCAAGAAATAAGCTTTGACAATTCTACCCACTCATGCGCGAGTCCCACCCCAAACCAAACCCCTCTCACCATGAATTTATCCAACCTAAATTTGAAACACCCAAGGTCCTAGCTTCAATAACCCTACTAGGCAGACTGTTCCACCCCATCAACTACCCTTTTTCCCAAAAACCAATACTTTCCTATATCCTTTTCTAAATCTAAACTTATCTAACTTGAATCCATTATTGGGGTTCTTTTTAAGAGATATCCTCAAGCCCTTTATTTATATCCCCTTTTTTAAATCCCCATTTTCCACTTGTATACCTCGATCATGTCCCCCCTCATTCTACGTTTTTACAAGTGAATGTAATTTTGGGGTCTTCAATCTTTCTTCGTAAGGAAGATTTCTAATGCTATGGGATTAATTTTGTCATTCTACGCTGAATGTTTTCAACGGGAAATTTTTGTCCATTCCCGGTTTTAAAATGGGGGACCCAGAACTGAGCTGCGTAATCTAGGTGAGGCCTTACTAATGATGAAAAGCTTTAAAATAAAACCCCTGGACTTCTGTTGCTAACACTTTGGGTATAAATCCCAGTAATCTATTTGCCTTATTACGTACGCTTAGGCATTGCTGTCTTGGTTTAAGGTTGCCACCATCACCCCCAAAATCCTTTCCAATCTGTTTTCTAAGTTCTACGTTATTTAACCAAAGGGGCTTGGGGATGGGCACCCCGGCTTTAGAACCCCTTTCATTTTCATTGAACTGCATCTGCCACTTTTCACCAAGAATTAAGTTTTTCTAAATCTTCCTGAAGTTCTATGACATCTATGTTTGAATCAATTATCCTACCTATCTTCGTGTCTTGGGGAAATTTTCTCAAACACTAGTTTCCCCCTCAAGGGCATTGAAAATATTATAAATAACAAAAGGGGGCCCCCGACTGATCCCTGTGGAAACCCCTTGTTACAAAATCCCCATTTTGGATTTAACCCCATTTATGCACACTCCTGCTTCCTATTGGGGAGCCATGACTCGATCCATGACAGCACTTTTTTCCCCCCAAAGCCATGAGCTGCCACTTTCTTTAACAGCTTTTGGTGTGGTACTCCATCAAAAGCCTTACTAAAGTCTAAATAAACAAATCGAATTCTTTTTCGGATCAACAGCCTCAAAAACTGTATTAACTATATAACCATGGACCCAAAGTGGGGTGATAGTAGGGGGTTTTAAAGGGTAATTTAATTGCTTGATTAAGGTTAAGGAATTCCCAAACTGGTAATAAAAAATTTTTATAAAACCCGGGGTATCATTGGTTAGGGGTTTAAAAATTTGATGGTAGGAATGATTTATTGTTTACCATTTCCCTACATGTAATTATGATTTTATGTATTTATTTGTTTTAAAAAAAATATAAAAATATCTTTATTTACTAAAGTACATGTACAAGGTATACAGGCCAGTGACATCATGACATACTTACATAGAAAGCCGCTTGTTATGCTGAGCATTTCCAAATTAGACAGTTTTGTCCCAGGATGCGACCCCACCAGGGGTAAAACCCCGGTACCCCTTTTCACTGATGGGGGAAAGGGGGCAGATGTCTTTTGGAAACACGTCCCTAATGTTTTTTCCCGCCGTACCCGGGGGAATTGAACCCATCAGGGGGTGAGCTATGGTCTTGCGATCGAACTACGGGACACCTAAATGGATAAAAAGATTATTACTAATATTTGGGAATTTAAAAACAGGCCCCCCTGTATTCGCTTTTTCCTTTCCTTTGCTTTCCATTTTAAATTTTATTCACACAAAAATAGAAGATTTACTTTTTGATATTGAATTTTTAAAAAAGGATAAATAATATCAGCGATTTGTGAAAGCACATTAGACCCACCAGTTGACGGGATTGACCGGGCGGGTTTGTTTCTGAACATCAGCGAAAATCGAACATTTCCGCCCTTTTATCTCAATTTCAAGGTAATTTTGTCTGTTAAAATACATAATCATCTCTGTTTCTATAATATATCTTTCTTCTATCAACGAGACCAAGAAAACGAGAATATAATAATAAATACCCAAAAAAAAATACACCGCAAAGTCACTTAATCCAACTAAGTACATTTTAGATAAGTTTACACTAATTTAATAATAAAGAACACAATGAAATATATTTTTTCCTTAGATTCAGAATGATTTTTCGAAAATGTGGCAAATAAAAGCTTACCTTTTTCGGAAGAAGAGCTTGTATTTAAAAAAACGCTAATTTTAATATTGCACCAAAACACACACACACACTGAAAAAGGGGCTTCCACATGCTTAAGGGTGTAACATCCGACATGAACT
>WNWK01030251.1:0-23658 GCA_009830355.1 Cherax destructor
CACCATCATTTACGTCATCAAAACCATCAACTATACTCATATCTGACAGCAGTTTCACACTGGCGATGGGCGGTGTATAGGAGGGTCAAGGGACATTCACCTCACTAGACAAAGGCAATATGGGTGTCAGTGGCCTGCGGGTCTTTTCAAGGTCATTAACTGGGCCAGTCTTATGGAGAGTTACCAAACACTACAATACTCGTTAATCCACTTGGCATATTCAGTACCTCCCCAGCAACGGCCGAGGCCACTGTAGCACACTCAGTGTAGTGTCACAGTAGTCGTCTGGGGCATTCTTCACTAAGTATATCTTTCTTATCACTCTGCTATCACCCTGGGAACTACTTGAAGCATCGACTGAGATCATCACAAGTCAGTCATCTTGACTACAGGTAGTCAGCACTTGAAGGCTCTTCCATTTGTTCTCACCACCCACACAAACCTACCAAAACCACTACCAAGCTCCACCTACCAAGCTCCACCTCAACTACAAAGGTGAGTACAAACGTTTGGTTGGGTCTTGAGTTGGTACAAATGTCGGTTTCAGTGACGTAGTTGTCTGGGCGCCAACACTGCTAGTATTAACTACTAATAGGACTATTACTAACCACTGCTAGTACTACTACTACTATTGATAATACTATTACTACTAATATTAATTAATATTACTAATATTAATTAATATTACTAATATTAAATACTATTACTACTACTATTAAATACTATTATTACTATTAAATACTATTACTACTATTAAATACTATTACTACCAATATTAAATACTATTACTAATATTAAATACTATTACTACTACTAATACTACTGCTAGTAGGACTAGTAGTACTGCAGGTGGCTCGTGGCTCAAGTGAGTGCCGTCAGCTCTTATCTGAAAGACCTGGGTTCGATCCTAGGTCAAGTGGAAACATGGGGCTTTTACTTACACCTGTTCCTACAGCATTATATAGGTACTGTACCTGGGTTAGCCGACTGTTGTGGGTCACATCTTGGGAAACAGGATCAAAGGACTTCCTGGGTTAATACAAATATTTTTCTACTAGCTAATAAGCAAGAGAAATAAAAAGAGTAATAATTACAGTGAGTAGGACCTTCTTCCCATGAGAAGGAAAGACTAATGCTCGTCTGTTTTTTTTTTTTTTGTGGTGATAGACTCGATAAAACATCCTTTATTATAGGTATACAACTTTTCGTTTACATGTAATATCGATCAAGTATGCATATATATGTATGTATGTATGTATATATCAGTGTGTATATGTATGTGTATATTGTGTGTATATGTAATACGTTTATTTTTCATGTTATGATCCATCACACAACTGCTGACAGCATAGACCTTTCCTCCTCCATCATGGTTTTTATAGCTACCGGGGTGCCTGTAGGGAGCTCCCAACTTTTAGGAAAATCTTTTGACATTAATAATGTTTATTTTTTATTGATACTGGTTATTTAAACTTAGTTTAATAGTAATTGTGTCGAGCATTCATATTCATAGTATTCATTGTTGTATCTGTTTTAATTGTGTTAATAATATGTTTTGTTTTAATTGTGTTTGGTGTCATTAGTTCATTGGTACGAGTGCTGAGTAAGTGCTCTGTAAATATAAGTAAGTTTATTCAGGTATACACAAATACATTTACATAGATTATCATACATAGCATATGTGTAGAGAACCTAGGACAACCCAAAAAAGTCAGTGACTTATTTCCATTGGGGTCGTAGTTACTACTACATCACAAAGGAGGATTTTTTTTAACAAGTAATGAAATCCGGTATGTTGGTTTTGCTGTCTGTGAAATAAATATTTCAATAAGCTCGTTACATTTAACATACGGTTAGTACAAATGCATGTGGCTAACTTCACATTTTTTTCAAAGAGCAAGGGTTGAGCTTACCACCACATTACCCGCACGATTCAAACAAAAAATAAAACTTAAATGACTTATGGCAAATTGAGCGAGCTGCCAACTTCGTCCCATGCCCTTCCTCGCCCTGATCATGTGATCTTTCCTTGCTCAAGGTTGGGCCCTGGGACACCACTGAAGATCCTTCGTGTTTGTTTATTCGTCGGGAAAACCCCGTCTAGTGAGGTTCCTTGATGTTGGAAGGACTTTTGATCCTAGGAACTCTTCTTACCCTCCCCTTCCTTGGACTGTACGTGAATGTCTCCTACTCTCCCTGGGCTGTATGACCCCAACGTGTTCAAGTGATTAATACATTAAATCGCCAGGGAGAAAAATTGTCTGACGTGGGTCTTTGTTGCAAGATGACCTATTTATTGGTGCCGACTATATACAAGCTATATGTTAGTAACCCATTGAGAGGCCTAGACCTAATACCCAACAGCTCCCTCATCAAGGGAAGGGAAGTGAAGTGATTTGATGTCTATGAAGGTTTTTTTTTTTATTTAAGGAATTTTAGCTTGCTATCCTCTTTTTCCCTCGATCGAACCAGATTGTCCCATTCCTTAGGCACTGCATGACACCTGTATTGACCCATTCTTCAGGCACTATGAGTGTCATACAACGGCCGCTAATGTTCATCTAGCTGTAAATAGGTACCTAGTAGTCGGTCAGATTCACGAAATCTTTACGTGATTGCACGAAAATAAATTTATTCATCCAGTTATTGGCCAGACCCTACAGTGTTTAAACTGGCTGAGCTATGCTCACTTCGCTGGGTCACCATCTTGAAAAGACCCGGGCCGGGACAGTACCGGTGTGGAAAATATTGGTATTTTCCGAAAGTTGTAATTGATAAACTTTCCAATATGAACAGATATCCTTAATGTACCGCTGGTACATGGGGGTATGTAATAGAGAACCATCATACCAGCGGGGAGGAAGCGGGAAGAGGCTGGGCAGGGAGGAGGCATAGAGGGGACTGAGAGTGAACAGCGAGCCTACCCACCCGATTTCAGGTGATGATGGCGAGTCAAATTTGGAGATTCCGGCCACCTAACCGGATTTAATTACCTCCTTTCGTAATGTGGAGGAATATCCAGTGACGCGGTGAATATAAAGTGGGACAATCGGTCGTCTTTATTGTTGGCCAATGATATTGTTACGCACAGTAGATGTACTTTAGCTAGGTCTACGATCTACTATGCACCGCTATGATGCTATTAATTAGGTGAGTGATGGTCATGTTAACTTAACTGTGTGTTCTCTACCTCTCCTCCTGTTTGATCAGTTGTTTAATAACCTATACAGTCCACTTAAATTTAAATATATCATAATTATAATAAATGATCTTCTCAGATTTATTTATACTGGTCCAGAGTGCAGTGGGTTAACGTGAGAATATCGTAGGTACCCCTTGGGTGCGGCCAGGAGCGGGTAAAGTTCTCACATACCTTAAAGGGAATAACAAAAAAGGCACAATACCGTGACTGGAACAATACACACACAACCCGCACATATAAAAGAGGGGAGCTTACGACGACGTTTCGGCCGACTTGGACCATTTACAAAGTCACACTAACACACAGAGACAGAGGAAGGGTATTTATAGGCAGGCAGACAGGGAGGGTACAAGAGAGTGGGGAAATGTAGGAGTAGTGGTAGTAGTGGTAGTAGTAAAGGTAGTAGTAAAGGTAGTAGAGTAGACAGTCATATGGGAAGGAGCACTGCTATGAGGCTAGCGGCTCGCAAGGGGGTACGAGAGGGAAGAAAAGCGAAAAATGAAGGAAATACAAGGCAAAAGAAAGAACAGAAAGAAAGGAAAACCCAAGGAGAAAAAAGGAGAAGGGGGAAGATAAGACAGGGAAGGAATCAGGTTAAGTCACGGGTGTTCTGAAGTTTAGAGCATTTAACAATGTAATGAGAGAGGAAAGCATCAACAGAGACAAAGCCAGGGCTAAGATTCATACAGGGAAAGTTGTGTATAAGGAGGATTCAACCAGGCGGCGACTATGAAAGTTAGACGTAGGGTAGACAGTTTTAGCAGAAGACCAATCAATGGGATGACTGTGATCTCTGACATGACAGAAAAGAGCATTATTAGTGTCGGCAAGCCTAACACTTCCTCTGTCTCTGTGTGTTAGTGTGACTTTGTAAATGGTCCAAGTCGGGCCGAAACGTCGTCGTAAGCTCCTCTCTTAAAGGGAATGACTGCGGTAAAATTATACGAGTCGGTCATCTCCCTGGGAGTTTGTTTATTGCTAGTGGCGGTGTCCCAGATAGACTTATCTCCCACAATTCCCCACAACCGGTGAACCTACTACCTATGCTCGCTTCCATAATATACCTCACTGCTCATGGGAGGTTCCTTGATTCTGGTGAAGGGCTCTTGACCTAAGGAATTGGACCAGTCCAATTCTCCAATTTCTTGAATCAAACATGTATATTTTCCATTTTCCCAGGCTACCCCACTGATGTAATAATTTTGTGAACAAAAGGGAAATAGTACATCTTATTGTTAATGGTCACTCAATAGATTTACAAAGCAATAATATCCAGCCATAAAATAATTATTCCAACACTTGGTATAATTATCTGCTAAGAAAGATTATGCCAGGAGAGGTCAAGTGCCGGACCGATAACTCTGCTTGTATAGATAACACTTTTCAGAGCACTCCCAAACAGCACATTAGTACTCTCGTATAACACACATTACATGTATATAAATAACCGTGTATTTAAATAAACACGTGTGCATCCTGATACATGTACGTATCTTGATTTCACAACAATATATGGTATTAACATCGAGATTAATATTCAGTATCATTGCACCACCTCATGTTTACACCAATTAAGATGCCATGTTTGTGGTGCAACAATGTTGCGTCCAAGTCTTTCTTAATGGTTTTACTAAGTACGTAAGTGCAACATATACTCTTACGTATGAATCCATAAATACAATGTGCATTATTGAAAATTCAGCACGCCATTGCATTTGGATTTCAAGGAGTGAGACAGAACAGTGCCTGTGTTGAGAAGGGAATTACGAAGTAAAGAGCTGAGGGACTTTTAACAGTACTGGGTATGTCGAAAATTATATAAAATACTGAATAAGTTGATAATTGAAACGTTTCGCCTACACAGTAGGCTTCTTCAGTCAAATACAGAGGCAGTAGGTGAGGTGTAGTAGTGAAATGAAGATGTAATCAGTCCATCAACCTTAGATAAATAGTATTTGAGGAGGTCAGTTCCTCAGCCTGGAGAAGTTAAGCTGTGTAGTGATACCGCTCTTGTGGAGAGCCGCAGCAGGACACAATACTGCACCACCTCAGGGGGCCCCTTACAATAACAACAAACAGTACGGAGATGGCCCAGCATGGCGTGTGGTCTCTCTCTTACACAAATACATTCGTGATGCAGATTACATGGTAAGCTTAAATATGTCGCCAGTAGCTATAGCTTTTCTGAGGACATATGCACCTTACATCACCTGTCCTGCAGCAGCAGTCATTAGATGTATTTTCTTCTGTTGCAGACATGTACCATGGATTTTGTGTTCAATAAAGCCTAGAAATGAGGCCTGTGTTTTTATCACAACAATTTATTGAACACAAATATCCTGGGCTACCTATGGCGATTCTGAGCTAGACTACACAGCAAAATGGAGCGTTTACTGAAACCTGAGAGGCTAGATTCTGACCCCAGTGTATCAACGGCTGCTCAGGAATGGAAGCACTGGTTTAAGACTTTCGAAAACTTCTTGAGAGCCTTTCCTCAGGAAGATCTAGATAAACTAAGCCTGCTCATCAACTTTGTGTCACCTAAAATCTATGAGGTTATTTCTGAGTGTAATACCTATGAAGATGCTATCAATGCCCTCAAGTCTCGGTATATTAAGCCCACAAATGAAATCTTTGCACGATATCGTCTTGCAACTCTCCGCAGCAGATTGGTGAATCCTAGAGGAATACTTTCAAGCATTGAAAATATTAGGTAAGGACTGTAACTTCCGAGCGGTGACAGCTTCTCAGTATTGTGAAGAGTCCATCAGGGATGCTTTTATCAGTGGCCTGCAATCACCAATAATAAGGCAGCGTTTATTGGAGAATAAAACTCTGGACTTAGCCACTACCCTTGACCAGGCAAGATCATTAGATTCAGCTCAGAAGAATTCTGAAGTGTACAGTACTACCCAGCCTTCTCGAGTGGTAAGTGCTGTAACTCCCGGCATTCGCCACCCAGCTCTCGTGAGAGAAGGGTGTGCTACTCTGGTCTCTGGCCCCTGGTGGAGACTGTGAGCAACTTTATTTTCACTGTCATGGCGGCGGTGGGCAGACGCCGCATCAACACCGTCTGCATAGACATGGTTACAGGAGTAATTCAACCTGCTGTGGCGGCTACAGTAATACCTACTATTCTTCGTGATATATACAACATTGATATGGAGGAACTGTATGGAGTGGCACTAAATGGAATGAACAGGATCTTTGTGAAGTTGTTCAGCTGCAGCATATGAGACATTGGTAGAGCGACATCAGGACAACGTCTACACGGTCAATGCGACGTTGCAGGTGCGATAAAGGATGTGTCTCGCACCTACACATGGGTAAAGGTAAAGAATGTGCCTTTTGAGGCGGATCAAATGGATGTGGGACGTGTCTTCAGCGAGTATGGGACAGTACATCTGGCAACGGCAGGAAAGTGGAGTGTGGGACCCATGGAGGGACTTCCTGAGGGATCTTTCACCTTAAAGATGTCGTTAAGGAGGCCCATTCCATCTTACATCATTATGGCTGAGTTTCGACAAGTGTACGTGACTTACGCAGGACAAGGAGGACGTGTAGGATATGTGGGAATTTTGATCATGTAGCAGCGGATTGTTTGCGGAGAGGTGCTCAACGAACCGCTGAACGCAAGATCCCGACAGAACCACAGGGAAAGTATGAGGGACGGCTGGTGATGAGGACAGCAGCAAAGGACCAGGAGCTGGAGTGAAATAGTGGAGGGTGTGGCAGAACCGTGCCACCCATCAGAGCCTACTTTGGGAAGAGAGGTGAATGAAAAGGAGGTTGAGGAAGTACCTGTGATAGAGGAAGGCATGGATGTGCCTCTGGTGGAAGTGATTCAGGGATTACTGGATGATCCATTACAGGTGTTGCATGTTGGGGATGGGGCAGATTTGGTGGAGGAGGCACGAGTTGGGATTGACTCGGGGCAGGAGAGTCCTGAGGTAGCAGCATTGGTGCGTGAGTGCGTCAATGTGGAGGTGCATCAGAGTGATAGTGGGGACATGATGGAGGTGGGGAGCGGGTCGCGGAAGCGATCTGGCACGGTCGAAGATCATGATGATATCTTGACACCGGCCCAGAGGGTCACGAAGAAGCCTTTGGTGGAAGTGAAGGGGAATGAAAGGGAGGAGTTGGCAAGAGATGATGGTAAGGATGTTGCTATGGGCAGCAAAAGTGTGGGCAAGGGGGGTGGTAAAGGCAGGATAATGTCACAGTCTGTGCAGAGGTCGAAAGGTAAACCCACTCATTTATATTCCAGTGTCTAACTATTAATGTTAATGGGTTGAGGGCAGAGGTCAAGCGACGGTGGGTAGAGGGAACTTTGAGACGGTATGGTGTGCAAGTGGGGTTCCTACAGGAGCACAATTATAGATGTGGGCGTGAATTATGTTTGCAGGGATATGAGGTGTATGCAGGGTCTTCAGGGAAATTAAAAGGGGTGTGGCAGTGGTCATTAGCACGTCAAGCCCCTTTGTTCTACGAGCGTGGGAGGAGAGTGGGGGGCAGGGTGGTAAGGGTGGAGGGGATTGGGGGGTGAAGGTTTGTTTCGTAGGGGTTTATATGCCAGCGGAGGCTTCTCGAAGAGTGAAAATTGATTTTTAAACGATTACATGGTGGGGGCATTGGGAGGTTTGCCGGGCGTGGCAATATTGGGAGGATTTTAATAGTGTAATTAGAAAAAGGGATGTGGAACCTAGGGAGCGGGGTGTGAGTTGGGGGCCTTGAGGGGTTTATTGAGTAGTGCAGGTTTAGGGACGTAGTGGGAGGGGATTTTGTGGAGTATACTTTTGTCAGGAAGGGATATGCGGCGCGTTTGGATAGAGTATATGTGACGGGGAGGGTGGTTGTAGGGAGGGTGCAGACTTTTGATGTGGGATTCTCGGACCATAGGGGTGTTCTGGCAGATGTGAGTTGGGAAGGGGTGATTAGGTGGTATCAGAGTTATTGGAAGCTGAATGGTAGATTATTGACTGGCATGGGTAGGGCGGATGATTTTAGGAGGTGGTGGGGTCATTGTGGGAACAAAGGGAGAGGATAATAATGATTTGGTGGAATGGTGGGAGAGCTGTGCGAAAATAGGAATTAGGGAATATTATCAGAAGCTGGGGAGAGAGGAGGTGTGCTGGAGGTATGGTCTACAAAAGTATCTTGAGGGGTTGTTGCAAGGTTGTTATGAGCGTGGAGGAGTGCAGGTGATGGATGAGATTCGAGGTTTGAAAGAAAGACTGAGGATTTGCAAAATGAGAGGTTTGACGCGTGCAGAGTGAAAGCGGGTATGGATGATGTTTTATGGGGTGACAGACCATCGCGGTACGTTGTGGGCAGGTGTAGGGGGCGCAGAGAGGCTATGACGATAGACTACCTGGATGTGGAGGAGGATTTGGAAGGATTCAATAGGGGTCAACGTTTACGGACGACTGAGGCGATGGGAGTTTACATGGATAAGTGGTTTGAGGCGTATTTGCGGAGCAAGGGTGGGGGCAGGAGTGAAGGTGAGATTGTAGAGGAGGGTGTGGTAGGGGTTTGGGGGACAAGGATAGGTTGTGTCTGGAGGAGAAATAACAGAGGAGGAGGTGTGGGAGGCGGTGAATGGAATGAGTAGGGGAAAGGCGCCTGGTATGGATGGTATGGTGAATGAATTTTATAGGGTACATTGGGATGTGTTGAAGGAATGTATGGTGGCCTTGATGAATTGTATGAAGAGTAGGTGTAGAATGGGGAGGGAGCAGGGCATGGGGGTGGTAGTATTAGTTAAGAAGAGTAATCAGGGGAACATGGTGCAGAATTATAGACCTCTGGTAATGATGAATGCAGATTATAAAATCTTTGCAAGGTTTTGGGGAACAGATTGAAGAGAGTATTGCAGAAGGTGATAGCGGAAGGACAACGTGGATACCAGGTAGGTGTATGATTGAGGGACATGAACGCATCAAGGGATTTATAGAGGGGCTGGGGAGGAGTATTAGCGTTGGACTGGAAGGGGCATATGATAGTGTGGAGAGAAAGATGCTGTATGCGATCATGAGAAAACAGGGGTTTGGTGAGAGGTAGTTAGGTGGGTAGAGACGGTGTATTCGAGGGCTACTGTGCGTGTGCAGGTGAATGGGAAACTGGGAAGGTGGTACGAATGGATAGGGTTTGCGACAGGGATGTCCATTATCCCAGATATTGTTCGCGTGCATGCAAGATCCCTTTATAGGATGATTGTGAAGAATGTGGGGTGGGTGGGATACAGGTAGGGAGGGAGGAAATGATATAGTGGGTGCGTGGACGATACCACGGTGCTGGTGAGAATGGAAGAGGATTGAAGATATTGAGGGCTCTAAGGGTGTTTTGTGCAGCTACGGGTATGAGAATTAATGGGGCAAAATCGCGTTTGTTGGAGGTAGGGGCATGGATTGGAGGTAGATTGGCTGAGAGATATGGGTGGATTATTGTGGATAGTCTGAAAATTTGTGGTATTATGTATATGGGTGACAGTATGGAGGCCAGGAGGGTGAACTCTGGGAGGGTGGTGCAACTAGCGCTAGATAGGTTGACGAGTTGGAGGGCGGGGATCTTTCCTTGCATCAGAGGGTGATAGCGGTGAACGTGCTGATCTACAGTAGACTGTGGCACGTGGCAGTGGTTTACCCTCTGATGCAGGAGGAATGTGAGAGGGTTGGAGGTGAGGGTTTTTAAGTACATTTGGGCTTGTAAACACTGGTTGAGGAAGGAGGTGGTTAGGAAGAGAGTGGAGTTAGGGGGTTGGGGCTTATTTGGGTGGAAAGGAGGTTGATGTGTTTGTTTGTGAAGCGGTGTATGGTGCGGCTGGGAGGCACTGAGGGCTACCGTGGGAGCGGTGGAGCGGGAGGTGCACAGATGGTGGGGGGTGTATCGTTGGGGATGTGTTGGGATATATTGCGGCATTTGGTGATTGTGAGGAGGGTGAAAGAAGTGAAGGCTAGTGTTTTGGAGGTCGCGTGTGGGGAAGGATGGGATTGGGGGGGTGGCTGAATACCCTATGTATGATTGGGGATTGATCTGGAGGGTTTGAAAGGTATGAGGATTAGGGCTGGGGATAGGGAATTAATGTATAGGTTTCTACATGGGGTGGTGGCAGATAAGGCATTGTTATGTCGGATGGGCATTGTTCGAGATGGTGCTGTAAAGATGTGGGTTGCAAGAAACAGTGATGCATGCTATATATTTTGTGAGGGAAATGGGGGTGGTGAGAGAATGGATAGGCAGGGTGTTGAGGAAAATAGGGGGTGGGGGTATTTCAGTACTGAGGGCTATGAGTATGGATATACGAGGGGTGGGTGATAGAGAACGCAGGGGTTTATGGTATTTAATGGTGGATTTCGTGTGTGTCTCCTGGAGACTGAGGGAGCAAGGGGTGGGGGAAAGGATTAGAGCTATGGGGGGCACAATGTATAGGAGTAAATGCAGGAATCGGGTGGTGTATGGGAGTAAATGGGAGTCTGCATTTTCTGATGAGTATAGGAACATGGTTTTGCGGATGTATTGTAGAATGAAGGGGCTTGACGTGGTAGGAGGGTAAGCTCATCCTGGTTAAGGTATGATGAGTGAGCGTGGAGTTTTGGATGTGTATTAGGGTGTAGTTCTAGGTGGGGGGAGGTGTGTCTGTTGGGTCATAGTGGGAGAGGGGGATTTTAATTATCAAGGTAATTTTAGCGGTTGTGGGAGATAAGGGGTTTTAGGGTATGTGTGCATGGAGGGGTTGGGATGACTAATGACGCAGGGGGTGGCTTTTCAAGTGGGGGAGGGTTTTGATTATAGGGTTAATCTTTTGTAAGGGATTGAGTGGGTTTACCTGACGGTTTTTCTTGGTCGGAGAGGCATGGGTCTGGAGTATGAGTATGGGGAGCTTCTCTGTTGGATGATGACGTAGGGAATACAAAATATTAGACTCATGTACCTGTTTTGTATAATAAGGTACAGGGTTTAGGGCCTGCTTTAGTTTTATGTGTTTGGTAGATATATTTGCATGTGACAAAGATGCACCCTTGTGACAAAGGGTATTGGTTTGTTTCAAGTGTATTTTGACATTATATATAAGTTATGCTCTTTTATGTATGTCATGTATAAGGTATGTAAGTCATATAGGGTGCACGGAATAATTGGATGTCATGTATCTAGTGTTGCGGTTTTTGGCATCTATTGGTGTGGCATTTTCATTGATGTACTACATTGTAGTATTATATGTCACAAGAATACACGATTTCAGTAGAAAAATAAATTTATTTGAGCTTAAGTTATTCTGTATCAGCTATAATATGGAGTAAAAATATTTGAAGACAACTGAAATGCAATTAGGTGGAGAATTAACATAGCAGCCACCATGTTTTGTAAAACTTTGTGAGGTGGGATGCATAGTAAAGTTTGAAAACAGTCGTCAATATTCTTATACAGTATTACAAGTTTCTTGTTAGTTCATTGTGTATTTCATCATTGCACGAAGTTGTATGTCTTATGAAAAGAATCGTTTCATATTTGTATACCATTTCTATGTATCATGTATGTTAAGTTTTTTTAAATAAAATATAAAAAAAAAAACTCCCGACCAAGACTCTTTTAATGAGGTTACCGTGGAACCTGCTTCAGTGACAGCAGCTGCAGGCACAAAGTGTTTCTTTGTGGTTTTCAAGACATCCACGTCAAAGTGTCCGCTCGTGAAGCAATGTGCCATCAATGCCATAAGAAAGGTCACTTTGCTAAAGTATGTCATGCTAATACATCAACAAGAGCTAGTGCTTCTATGCATTCCGACCAGGCGACTCTAGCAACAGTGACTTCTGCGGCTGCTCCAAATTCACTGTCAAGGCAGTCGTGAAAGTGTTCATCAAAGGAACAGAAGTAGATGGTCTGATTGACAGTGGCAGCTCAGAGAGTTTCATCAACCTTGACGTAGTTAAACACCACTCCTTGACGGTACATCACTCATCAGGTACCGTTTCCATGGCATCAACATCTCTCTCTATTCAGACGTTAGGGTTTTGTAAGGTAAACCTTAGAGTTAATGGCAGGTATTATCAAGATGTACATTTAGCTGTTCTGCACAACTGTGCTCTGATGTGATCCTTGGTCAGGACTTTCAGAAGCGCATGGTAGTGTTACCTTTAACATATGGAGTGAACTGCCTCCTCTCGTTGTCTGTGGTCTTAGCACTTTAGGGTAGACCCACCAAAGCTGTTTGCGAATCTTACTGTGGATTGTCATCCTATATCAGCAAAGTCACGCCGCTATTCTTATGAAGATAGGATGTTCATTGAGAAAGAAACCAGAGGCTGCTGAAGGAGGGTATTATAGAACCAAGTAATTCTCCGTGGCGTGCACAGGTCGTTGTTGTCAAGGATGATTATAGGAAACAGAGGCTGGCTATCGACTATTCTGAGACAATCAACAAATTTACACTTCTTGATGGGTACCCTCTACCTCGAATTGATAATACAGTGAACAAAATTGCTCAGTACTATGTGTTTAGCACAATTGATCTACGAGTGCCTATCATCAAGTCCCTATAAGGAATGAAGATAAACCATACACAGCGTTTCAGGCTAGTGACGGCCTCTATCAGTTTACCAGAGTCCCTTTTGGGGTTACCAATGGGGTAGCCTGTTTCCAACGAATTATGGATTCACTCATTCAGGAAGAGCAACTTATGGGAATGTTGTGATAAAAACACAGGCCTCATTTATAGGCTTTATTGAACACAAAATCCATGGTACATGTCTGCAACAGAAGAAAATACATCTAATGACTGCTGCTGCAGGACAGGTGATGTAAGGTGCATATGTCCTCAGAAAAGCTATAGCTACTGGCGACATATTTAAGCTTACCATGTAATCTGCATCACGAATGTATTTGTGTAAGAGGAGACCACACGCCATCTGGGCCATCTCCGTACTGTTTGTTGTTATTTAGGGGCCCCTGAGGTGGTGCGTATTGTGTCCTGCTGCGGCTCTCCACAAGAGCGGTATCACTACAATCTCCCCTTCTAAAATATCAGATACAGTAATCCTCCAAACGGTTAGGTGGGTGACGTGTACGTCCAGACCTTCGAGCCTTGAGCCTCTTCACCGGGTTCGGTATTTTCTAGCGGGGTTTGACTATCTGCTGGAGCGGCATCCTCTATTTCAATAGGGGTAGCCTGAAAAGGCTTCCTGGAGAAACCGAAGCATCTTTCGCAACATCTATTGGTGTATCTTGAGATTCCGCACTAACATTGGTTTCAACTGGGGCTAAGTGTCTTGTAGATACAGTAGTCTCTTCACCATTTTGGTAGCGAATGTGGGCATAATGCGGATTAGCTTGTAGGAGCTCTACCTCTTCCACTAAAGGATCCGTCTTGTTCATCCTACGGTGACTCTTCAGGAGAATGGGTCCAGGGTGACATAACCAGGTGGGCATGGAGGCTCCCGTAGAGGAACACGTGAATAGTTGAAGAGTCTCTCATGAGGGTAGCATTAGTAGCTGTGCACAGCAATGATCTAATAGAGTGAAGGGCATCAGGTAAGACAGTCTGCCAGTGTTGAACCGGTAGATTGCGAGATTTCAGTGTCATTGTAACTGACTTCCATATAGTACCATTGAACTGCTCCACTTGACCATTGCCTTGAGGGTTGTAGCTTGTTGTTCTGCTGCAAGCAATCCCTTTGTTAGCCAAAAACTCATGAAGTTCATTACTCATGAACGAGGATCCCCTGTCTGAATGGATATAGGCCGGCATACCAAAAATAGCGAATAACTGGGAAAGACAACTGATGACAGTTGAAGCAGTCATATTTGCACAGGAACACAAAAGGAAACCTAGAATATTCATCTACTATGTTAAGGAAATACCTATTCTGGTTTATGCTTGGTAGAGGTCCTTTGAAATCTATATTCAGTCTCTCGAAAGGCTGGGTGGCTTTTATGAGATGAGTTTTCTCTGGCTGGTGAAAGTTTGGCTTGCACTCTGCACATACTCTGCATGATCTGATCACTTGTCGCACCTCTTCCACTGAGTAGGGCATATTCTTAGATTTAACAAAATGATACAGGCGTGTAACTCCTGGGTGACACAAGGCCTTGTGGAGCTCTGAGAGTGATTGCAAATCATGACATGCTGCTCCACAGTGGGACCTAGAGAATGCATCAGGTGAAATGTTTTCTTCACCCGGTCGATACAGAATATCAAAGTTATAACATGATAGTTCCATCCTCCAGCGTAATATCTTGTCATTCTTGATCTTACTTTTGTGCTTCTTGTCAAACATATACATCACGGACCGTTGGTCAGTCCTTACAGTGAAATGTCTGCCTGTTAAATAATGCCTCCAGTGGCGAACTGCTTCTATGATGGCCTGGGCTTCCTTTTCTACAGCAGCATAGCACTTCTCTGATCCTTGAAAAGTTCTTGAAAAGAAAGCAACGGGACGTCCTGCCTGAGATAGGACTGCAGCAATGGCAACTTCAGATGCATCCGTTTCCACCTCGAATGGTAGGGACTCATCAATGGCCTGAACTACTGAGTTTTCAATATCCTGTTTGAGAGTATAGAAAGCAGTTTCTGCTTCCTTTGTCACAGGAAATATCGTGGTAGCACTCAGTGGGCGAACTTTACTTGAATAGTTGTAGATCCACTGTGAGTAATAAGCAAAAAGACCAAGAGTTCTTTGGAGTGACTTTTTGTCTTGGGGCATTGGAAGTTCCTCGTAGAGGTCGAAGTCTTTCAGGGTCTGGAGATATTGCACCTCCTTCCACCACATAACCAAGGATGTTAAGCCTTTTAGTGGAAAAAGTGCACTTTTCTTCATTGTAACTGATATTTTTCTTCTTGGCAGCTTCCAAAAACTTATCAAGGTTTGCATCATGTTCCTCCTGGGTCTTGCCACAAATGGTAACATTATCTAAATATGCATAAGTTCCCATAAGTTGCTCTTCCTGAATGAGTGAATCCATAATTCGTTGGAAACAGGCTACCCCATTGGTAACCCCAAAAGGGACTCTGGTAAACTGATAGAGTCCGTCACTAGCCTGAAACGCTGTGTATGGTTTATCTTCATTCCTTATAGGGACTTGATGATAGGCACTTCGTAGATCAATTGTGCTAAACACATAGTACTGAGCAATTTTGTTCACTGTATCATCAATTCGAGGTAGAGGGTACCCATCAAGAAGTGTAAATTTGTTGATTGTCTCAGAATAGTCGATAGCCAGCCTCCGTTTCCTATAATCATCCTTGACAACAACGACCTGTGCACGCCACGGAGAATTACTTGGTTCTATAATACCCTCCTTCAGCAGCCTCTGAGTTTCTTTCTCAATGAACATCCTATCTTCATAAGAATAGCGGCGTGACTTAGCTGATATAGGATGACAATCCGCAGTAAGATTCGCAAACAGCTTTGGTGGGTCTACCCTTAAAGTGCTAAGACCACAGACAACGAGAGGAGGCAGTTCACCTCCATATGTTAAGGTAACACTTCCATGACGCTTCTGAAAGTCCTGACCAAGGATCACATCAGAGCACAGTTGTGGCAGAACAGCTAAATGTACATCTTGATAATACCTGCCATTAACTCTAAGGTTTACCTTACAAAACCCTAACGTCTGAATAGAGAGAGATGTTGATGCCATGGAAACGGTACCTGATGAGTGATGTACCGTCAAGGAGTGGCGTTTAACTACGTCAAGGTTGATGAAACTCTCTGAGCTGCCACTGTCAATCAGACCATCTACTTCTGTTCCTTTGATGAACACTTTCACGACTGCCTTTGACAGTGAATTTGGAGCAGCCGCAGAAGTCACTGTTGCTAGAGTCGCCTGGTCGGAATGCATAGAAGCACTAGCTCTTGTTGATGTATTAGCACGACATACTTTAGCAAAGTGACCTTTCTTATGGCATTGATGGCACATTGCTTCACGAGCCGGACACTTTGGACGTGGATGTCTTGAAAACCACAAAAGAAACACTTTGTGCCTGCAGCTGCTGTCACTGAAGCAGGTTCCACGGTAACCTCATTAAAAGAGTCTTGGTCGGGAGTTACAGCACTTACCACTCGAGAAGGCTGGGTAGTACTGTACACTTCAGAATTCTTCTGAGCTGAATCTAATGATCTTGCCTGGTCAAGGGTAGTGGCTAAGTCCAGAGTTTTATTCTCCAATAAACGCTGCCTTATTATTGGTGATTGCAGGCCACTGATAAAAGCATCCCTGATGGACTCTTCACAATACTGAGAAGCTGTCACCGCTCGGAAGTTACAGTCCTTACCTAATATTTTCAATGCTTGAAAGTATTCCTCTAAGGATTCACCAATCTGCTGGCGGCGAGTTGCAAGACGATATCGTGCAAAGATTTCATTTGTGGGCTTAATATACTGAGACTTGAGGGCATTGATAGCATCTTCATAGGTATTACACTCAGAAATAACCTCATAGATTTTAGGTGACACAAAGTTGATGAGCAGGCTTAGTTTATCTAGATCTTCCTGAGGAAAGGCTCTCAAGAAGTTTTCGAAAGTCTTAAACCAGTGCTTCCATTCCTGAGCAGCCGTTGATACACTGGGGTCAGAATCTAGCCTCTCAGGTTTCAGTAAACGCTCCATTTTGCTGTGTAGTCTAGCTCAGAATCGCCACCAGGTAGCCCAGGATATTTGTGTTCAATAAATTGTTGTGATAAAAACACAGGCCTCATTTCTAGGCTTTATTGAACACAAAATCCATGGTACATGTCTGCAACAGAAGAAAATACATCTAATGACTGCTGCTGCAGGACAGGTGATGTAAGGTGCATATGTCCTCAGAAAAGCTATAGCTACTGGCGACATATTTAAGCTTACCATGTAATCTCCATCACGAATGTATTTGTGTAAGAGAGAGACCACACGCCATGCTGGGCCATCTCCGTACTGTTTGTTGTTATTGTAAGGGGCCCCCTGAGGTGGTGCAGTATTGTGTCCTGCTGCGGCTCTCCACAAGAGCGGTATCACTACAGGGTGTTAATAATATGGTAAAATAATGGATTGCACAGACAAGCCAGGAGCTGAGTCTCGACCCCTGCAACCACAATTAGGTGAGTACACCTAATCACAAATTACAAAGATGAGAATACAGGGAGGTAGAACGATAGGTAATATTGATCACAAAATGTAATTCAATGAGAACTTAATCTTGAAATGATAACATTGCACAATGATGGTGAAGACAACCTCCCACACCCAACCACAAATTACATATATACATATACACATACACGGACATATACATACATACATATATATACACATACACACACATATACATACACACATAAAACTAAACTATGTTGCAATGACAATGAGATAAATCACTGTCCGACTTCTTTGGGCCATCCTAGGTAACTCACACGTTACTATGTATGCATACATGTATGTAAGTGTGGATGTTTGTTCAATTGTACTTAGATGAACTGGTACCACATGATAGCATCCTTAGGTCTCTTCTATATCCGAGAAACACCGACGAGATGAGTAGCATTCTTGTCCATGAAGCTTATGAGTAGGGAGTCAGCTGATGTTGTTTACACCAGCCAGGTGGCCCATGGCAGCGCCACCTGTCGCCGCCACTACAACTAGGACTTTTAAAGCTGGGCGGCAGGGGTCTTAAACTTGTCTTCAGTTCTGTAGCGCCCCAGGAGGCATCAACCGGCTTTACACACAATTTATTTAGTAAATGTGTACAGGAGAACAGGTTACTAGCCCATTGCTCCCGGCATTTTAGTCGCCTCATACGACAAGCATGGCTTACGGAGGAAAGATTCTTTTCCACTTCCCCATGGACAATAGAGAAAATAAAAAGAACAAGAGCTATTAAGAAAAAGAAGAAAAACCTAGATGTGTGTATGTATATATATGCATGTGCATGCCTGTGTAGTGTGACCTAAAGTGTAAGTAGAAGTAGCTAGATATACCTGTTATCCAGCGTGTTTATGAGACAGAAAAGACACCAGCAATCCTACCATCATGTAAAACAGTTTCAGGTGTCTGTTTCACAGTCACCTGGCAGAACGGTAGTACCTCCCTGGGTGGTTGCTGTCTACTAACCAGCAGGTGTATTTAAACTGAACATGATGAATTGACGTACGAATAAAAACAAAGCGGAGAAATGTAGGGCAAGATGAGATGTGGCAAAATAATGATTTATTGTCACATTCAAAAATAAAAGTGGGAGAGAGAGACCCTAACGTCCTCTAACTGCTAGCAAGTAAATAATCAATACCCCATAATGGTTCGAGTCATGCGTGATTGCTCATCAGATTTACCCGTGACCTGTTTCCAGCGTTTTCGTACTCTTGCCATCCAGCCTGGGAAGAGAGGTATATATATACCCTGGAAAGCACGAGTGTAATTAGTGTCAATCTCTGTAGTGACTTCCACACAGTCTCTTATGATTTCGTTTGTAATAAGGACGAAGTCAGGATTGTGTCTGTACTTCCCTGCTAACTTGCTTTTCTAAACTGCAAATATACGCATGCTAACAAGATCATTTGGTAGTTTACATAACACGATGTGCGTGGGGTCTTGAGTTTTTATAGGCTAGCAATAATTCTATAGTACTGTCGTACCTGTTGCAGCGCTACACTGCATGCAACGAATTGTGTGAGTACAGTCTGGAGACTACCAGGGGGGATGATCTCATAATGTTTGCCTTAGGTCTTGTGGACAGCAAGATTAGTTGCTGACATGACAAAGATGACAATGTAATAACGTTTCTGTATGGAAAGTTAGAGGAGCATGTCATTTACATAAAAAAATCGATTTGCACATTTACATTGCCATGGGGATCTCAATAGGGAGGAGTGGGTTAATGGAAGGTAATGAGGATTGGAAAGTGACCACTGTTGAGATAATTTATTATAGTTTGGTTAAATTCTAATGACATACAAAATGAGATAATACAATCAAACTTAAGATGTCTTAAACATGTGGAATTTAGGAGGGAGTGAGGGATAGGAGAGTACAAAGGTAACTGTTACTGGCGGTAGGTAGAGTACAAAGGTAACTGTTACTGGCGGTAGGCAGAGTACAAAGGTAACTGTTACTGGCGGTAGGCAGAGTACAAAGGTAACTGTTACTGGCGGTAGGCAGAGTACAAAGGTAACTGTTACTGGCGGTAGGGAGAGTACAAAGGTAACTGTTACTGGCGGTAGGGAGAGTACAAAGGTAACTGTTACTGGCGGTAGGGAGAGTACAAAGGTAACTGTTACTGGCGGTAGGGAGAGTACAAAGGTAAGTGTTACTGGCGGTAGGGAGAGTACAAAGGTAAGTGTTACTGGCGGTAGGGAGAGTGCAAGAGGTAAATTAACGAAATGCAGTTAGTTACTGTTAAAAAGTCTACGTACGTGTACAGGAAGAGGTGCAGCATACGTACATGTACGAACGTACGTACATAAGAACATGAGAATGGAGGAACACTGCAGAAGGCCTACTGGCCCATACAAGGCAGGTCCTTATCAAATCCACCACTACCTAAGAATTTATTCCCGTACTGACGACACCAATCAAACCCAGCCCCCCCCCCACTCATATATTTGTCCAATCTCTTTTTAAAGCCACCCAAGGTCCTAGCCTCTATCACCCTAATCGGAAGATTGTTCCACGCATCTACAACTCTGTTCGAAAACCAGTACTTGCCTATGTCCTTTCTAAATCTAAATTTATCTAATTTAAATCCGTTATTTCTGGTTCTTACTTGGTTCGATATCCTCAGTATTTTATTAATATCTCCTTTGTTTGTGCCCATAATCCACTTGTACACCTCGATGATATCTTCCCTCATTCTACGTCTCTCCAGAGAGTGGAGATTCAACGCTCTAAGTCTATCTTCATACGGGAGATTTCTTATACTGTAAATCATTTTAGTCATTCTTCTGTATGTTCTCCAACGAATCTATATCCATCCTGTAGTAAGGAGACCAAAACTGAGCTGCATAATCCAAATGAGGTCTCACTAGTGATGTATAGAGCTGTAAAATAACTTTTGGACTTCTGTTGCTTATACTGCTTGAAATAAATCCTAGTAATCTGTTAGCCTTATTGGCACACTTAGGCACTGTTGTCTTGGCTTTAGATTTCTGCTTACCATGACTCCCAAGTCTTTTTCACATTCTGTATGATCAAGCTCTACTTCACCTAGTTTATAAATTGAGGATATTTTCATTACCAAGGACTAGTACCTTACACTTGTCCACATTGAACTTCATCTGCCACTTTTCAGACCAAGACATTAATTTGTCCAAATCCTCCTGAGTTCACTGGTATCCTCCTCAGAATGAATCATACGGCCTATTTTTGTATCATCAGCAAATTTACTCATGTCACTTGTAATTCCTTCATCAAGGTCATTTATGAAAATTATGAACAACAATGGAACGCCACTAGTGACTAATCCCCATTCAGATTTGACCCCATTAATGGAAACTCTCTGCTTTCTATTGGTAAGCCATGCCTCTATCCATGCTAGAACTTTATCTCCTATACCATGAGCTGCCACCTTCTTAAGAGTCTCTTGTGAGGTACTCTATCGAAGGCCTTACTGAAATCCAAGTAAGCTATATCGTATTCTGTATCACTGTCTACTGCCTCAAATGTTTTATTGAAGAACGTCAGTAAATTTGTCAGACAGGAACGACCTCTCGTGAACCCATGCTGAGATTCATTAATCAAATTATGTTCTTCATGGTGACTTCTAATAATATCAGCCATAATTGATTCTAATAATTTGCCTACTATAGACGTGAGGCTTATTGGACGGTAATTTGATGGAATGGACTTATCCCTGATTTGAATATATGAACTACATTAGCTATCTTCCACATCTCAGGCACAACACCAGTTAGGATGGACATATTAAACACATTCGTTAATATCTGACTAAGTTCCATCTTGCATTCTTTAAGTACCCTGGAAAACAACTCGTCGGGTCCCGGGGACTTATTTTGCTTCAGTTTATCTATCTGTTTGATAACCATATCCCTCGTGACAGTAATATTAGCTAATTTGAATTCTTCAGAAACTGAATAATTGTTAATTTCTGGAATCTCATTTACGTCTTCTTGTGTAAAGACTGACAAAAAATAGTCATTAAATAGAGAACACATTTCCAGTTCGTTATCCGTCAGCTGTCCATTCCCAATTTTCAGAGGTCCTACCTTTTCCCTCACCTTCGTCCTATACACTTGAAAGAACCCTTTGGATTAGTCTTTGATTCATTAGCAACCTTAATCTCATAGTCACATTTAGCCTTTCTAATCCCCTTTTTTACTTTCTTTAAACTGGACATATTGGTCAATAAGGTTAACATCTCCTCTTTGATGCGCCTATAAATTCCTCTTTTCTCCTAACAGATGTTTTAGCCTCCTGTTAATCCATTTGGGATCGTTATTATTTGACCTAAATTCTCTCTGGGGAATAAATATACTCTGTGCACGTTGTACATTATTAAGAAAAAGATCATAAACGCAGATCCCATCGTAATCGTTAGCTAGATTACCCCAGTCGAGATTAGACAGATGTTCTCTAAGTCCAATATAATCAGCAGAGCGAAAATCAGGATCTTTTACCGTATTATCCCTAACAAAACTTGCGCTGATCTTGAATACTCTAGTTAGACTTTTAGTATGAAAATTCTTGATGATCGACAATGGGGATGGATGTTGGTCACACTAGATTTGTGACTACCCTTGGTAATATTTTGGTCAGCATAGCGTGAGGAGGAACACACCACCTATCCCGGGTAGGGGTTCACCTAGCCCGGGTAGGGGTTCCCAACCTATTCATCTCCAAGGACCCCTTTTATTTAAATAAATTTTTCTCACGGACCCCAGGTTTTTGAAAGGTCTGAAAAATAGTATAATTACATTAATATAGTCACTTAAAAACGATTAAGCAATTACAGTTTTGTTAAAAAAAATTAAGTTTATTATCAGCTTTATCGTGAGTAATTATACATTTTACACTAGTCTCTTGGAATTAGCTTACTGACCCCCAGTACTACCTGTGTAGACCTCCAGGAGTCCACGGACCACAAGTTGGGAACCCCAGTGATTATAATAAAAAAGAAGCGCTGCGGCCGTTCCTGTGCGACTATGTTGAAGTTGTCGTGCGTCCGTCGCCTATAGTCACAAGTTTAGTTTTTTGGGGAAGCCAAACGTGAGTGAACACTTAGTGTGATCACAATTCTTTTAGAGGAACTGTGGGCTGCAAATCCAATGGCCATCTATCTCTTAGTCCGTCTCTCATAGTGCGAGTAAGTAAATGGGGAAACCCAATGCTCATTCCAAAACATTATCTAAAAGCCCTTCTCCCCAAACCTGAAACAATCGTAATTAACACACAACTTGATATAGTAATACACCAAGTTATTACAAAGTTTGGTTGATAAGTTGTAGTAAGTAAACTAGGCAATTAAGTCAAAACTCACTAGTTTATAATCTCTGGTGTTGATATCTTCAATCGTGTTAATGGTCATTGAGAGCTTTCAGAGTACGTGAGCGCCTGCCATTTTGCAAGTACACCTGTGGGGTCTGTGTGGAGCACTATCTAATCCTCGAAGTGAGTGCCAGGCTTCCCGAGGTTGACTGGCACACTTCTGAAACTATCTTCAGAAAAATCAAGACTGAGAAACTAAAACATTAGACATACTAAGAGACTTCAGAACTTCCTATACTCTCCCAGAGCACTCCCACTCCCATCATGTACTCTCCCAGAGCAGTCCCATACCCTTCCTGTACTCTCCCAGAGCAGTCCAACGCCCATTCTGTCCTCTTCCAGAGTAGTCCAACAACCATTAGGTACTCTCCCATAGCAGACTCACACCCATTCTGTACTCTCTTATAGCAGTCTCACACACATTCTGTACTCTCCCATAGCAGTCTCACACACATTCTGTACTCTCCCAGAGCAGTCCAACGCCCATTCTGTACTCTTCCAGAGAAGTCAAACACCCATCCTATACTCTCCCAGAGCATTCCCACACCCATCATGTACTCTCTCAGAGCAGTCCCACACCCATCCTGTGCTCTCCATGAGCAGTCCCACACCCATCCTGCACTCTCCCCAGAGCACTATCACACCCATCATATACTCCCAGAGCAGTCCCACTGCCATTCTGAATTCTATAACAAAATCCCACACCCAATGTGAACTCTTCCCCTAGCAGTCCCACCCATTCTGTTCCCCTCCCAGAGCAGTCTTTTACTCCCATTTTGTACTCTCCTAGAGCAGTCCCACACCCATTCTGTACTCACCCCGACCACTCCCACACCCATCCTGTACTCTCCCCCGACCACTCCCCACACCCAACATACACTCTCCCCCCACCCATCCCAACCCCCGACCACCCCACACCCCCCCCTATACCCTCCCATAAACCCACTCCCCTCCTCTACTCTCCCAGGGACTCCCACACCGACCCCGTACTTT
>WNWK01030252.1:0-23654 GCA_009830355.1 Cherax destructor
ATGCAAGAGTTATTGATACATTCAAGTTGATCTGAGTAATATATAGCTATTCCACCCCTCGCTGATCTGTCCTGCAATTGTGAATGGCTGTGAACCTGGGATGCCATAGACATCTGTAGTATCAGGCTTCAGCCAGGTCTCAGTGAGTGTGATGATTGACATATTGGTCTGGAGGGATTGGAGTAGTGCTGTGAGGTAATCATAATGTTTGCTCAAAGATCTAACATTGTAATTGAAGATAGTTATGTTATTGTTGACTCTGTAATGTCTTTGCTTGATCTGCTTGTAATAGTTACAGTTGCTGTTGGAATCATGTAAGTCATTTAATAATAGGTTGATATCAGGATCAATTCCTGTAATCATAAGATTTGATGTGATTCTATAACTAGACCTGAGAAGAATAGATAATACTAAACTTAACAATATGATACTAGAATAAATGCTTAGGAACTATTTGATTATTACAAATTTTTAATAAGAGTTTGTAGAGATACAGGGTATTTGACAGAGTTCTTGGCACGTGAATTTGTACCTTAGTCAATTTATACAAATGCAATTAATTGAACTATGGTAGTTTACTAAAGCTGGGAATAAAGGGCTAGGGAAAATGATAGCAAACAATGAAAGTAAAGTAAATTAGTACCTGAGTTAGCACCTTAATTATTATAATAAAAATTAATAAAAGAACTGTGGCAGTTAGTTTTTTTTTTTTTTTTTTAAGATAAAATCTAGGGAATATAATAGTAAACAATGAGGGTTAACACTTTAGGGAATATAATAGTAAATAAAAAGAGTAAAATACTTTAGCACCAAAATAGCACCTTAATTACAGTTAACACTTTAGGGAATATAATAGTAAATTAAAAGGTAAAACACTTTAGCATTCTCCACCATTCTCTCACCTCCTGCAATCCCCCACAAAATAAACGACGTGATATGCCGTTTCCACTTGCCATCTACTACAAACCCCTCATATCAACCCCATGATATATAATTGTGCTTTAGAAGCCAAAACCCTGCAAAAACCTATACCCTATCTCCCTCACCCTAGGATGCAACTTTAACTTGTGAAACCACCTCCATATTCCTGCCAATCATACAGAGGATAAACCCCACTCCCTGCACCACCCTCCCTCCATTCCCAACCTATCCAACCTACTCACCTTACTCTTCCCTGGCTCTTTCATCACCAATAACCCCCTTAAAATATTCTCACATAACAAAACTTCCTTCCTTTCCCACCACCTACGCACCTCCTTCATTACTAACCCCTCTTCTCCCCTTCCCTCCCTCATCAGATACTCATGCCTCACGACACTTCTCAACCTACACCTCAATGGTATCAACCCTAACCCTCCCCACCTCGTCTTTGTTTCCACGACCTCCCTACTCAGCCAGTGTCTCCCATTCCCCAAATAAATTTCAAAACGTTACTCAACAAACTTGCACATCCACCTCAAGAGGATATACCACCGCCCTAAACCATAATTTGCTATACACCAATGCATTAATGACTATCACCCTTTGCATTAATGTCAGCTCACCACCTCCCCAACCCCTCATCCTCCCAATCGCCTCGTCCACTACCATCCTTGAATTCACCCCCTCGCCACCATCGCTTCTGCACTAAAAACAATACCACATATTTTAATCGTCTCCACACAATTCCAACCCCTCCTCGACCCCAACGTTCCCCAGACCAACTGCCAACCTCAATAAATTGGACTTCTCCCTATTAACCCTCATCCCTGTCCCCTCCCAAACTTTTCTACCAACCCATTCAACACACTCAATTGCCACTCCTTCTGACTAACACCGTTGTATCATCAACATAGCCAATTATACCCCTACCTCCTCCATCCCATCAGACCCTGTACTCAACCCCTTTTCCACTAATCTATAAAAGGATCCTGTAAAGTGCAAAAGGATCTGCGACAGAGGACATCCCTGTCGCAGACCCTTCCTCATTTCACCGCCCTTCCCACATTCCCATTAATCTGCACCCGTATTAACCACCTGCATACAATGTTTCAACCACCTTACCACCCTGCCCCAAAACCTTGTCTCTCAAAATTTTGAATAACATTTCCCTATCAACCCTGTCATATGCCCTCTGCCAATCCAATCCTAGCACCCCCTCTTGCTATCTTCAATAAACTGCTTAATGCTCCGATGCCCCGTACGAATACTCCTTCCAGGCACCCCAAATTGACCCCCATGCAAAACACCCCCTAAACCCCTCTTGATCCTGTTTGCCAATATCTTTGCGAAAATCTTGTAATCCGCCGTCAACATAGCCAAACCCTTATAATCACTTAGGCCCTCAGGTGAATCACCCTTCGCCACCAAAACTACCACCCCAGTCCTCATAGATTCCCCCATAAAACCCTCCTCCCTCAACCCATTGAACAACCTCACTAGTACCCCTTTTAAAGCCTCCCAATGAGTGACATACAGATCCCCCGTCAACCCGTCTATCCCAGGTGACTTCCCTAACCTCAATCCCTTCACCGCCTCCCATACCTCCCCCTCCACAATCTCAGCCCCACACTCTCGTCCCTCCTCCACACTCAATAATCTCCCTATTCCCCTCAACAACCCATCTCTATCCACCTGATTAACCTTCCCCTTCTCATATTGACCACGGAACCATCCTTCCGCGTACCCCCCCATACCCTCCGTCGTTTGCAAAACCCTCCCTTCCTGATACCCAGCCACCCTCTTCTCCTTTAGAGCAAATTAACATCCCCTCCTGCGTTTCTGGAAATTCCGTAAAACCACTTTAAGCCTTATTTCCCATAATACCTCCTCCATACCACTCCTAACCCTTAAAGCATGAAAACGTTCCTCTTGTAATTCCCGTAACCTATCCCTCAAATCCACCACCTCTTCCTTACTCCTCCCCCAATCCCCACCTGACAATCACGCAACAACCCCTCCAAATATTTCTGATACCCAAACCTACTCCTGCTCTCTTCCCTACCGACCCACCCATAAAACTTCCGAATTTCCTCTTTCCCCTTCTCCATCCACCACCTGACAACCCCATTCGTCACCCCCACCCCCTTCCACCCCCTCCACCATTCTTCGAACATCTCTACCCCCTTCCCTCTCCAACAATCTCGTATTCAATTTCCAATAACTCTTATACACACTCACCACCCCATCCCACCCCCTTCAAACAACACACCCCTATGGTCGAAAACCCACATCTACACATTCCACCCTCCGAACTTCCACGCCCTCGTCACATATATTCTGTCCAATCGTGCCGCATAAGCATTCCTCACAAATGTGTATTCCACCAACTCTCCACGTCCCCCACCACGTCTACCACACCCACTGCCCCCAACACTCCCTCAAAGACCCCAACACACACCCCCTCCCCGTGGTTCCACGTCCCTTATCCTAATCACACAATTCCAATCACCAGCAATTATAGACACCTGAGGCAAACCTCGGACAGCATACGTCAATTCATTATTAACAAAATCATCCTTTATACTCCTATTTCCTATGGCTGGCATATACACACCCAAGAAGCTCACCTGCACCCCACCCCAATCCCCGTTCACTCTAACTACTCTACCTCCCACGTCCTCCCAAGACTCCAAGGTGAATGGGCTTGACTCACTGATTCCTACCAACACACCCCTTTAAACGCCCTGGCATCACAGCAAAATCTTATACCCCTTCACCACAATCTCATTACCCTTCCTATAATTATGCTCCTGTATAAAGACGACATCAACTTTCCACCTTTTCAAAGTAACCTCCACCCATTTGCGTTTTACCTCATTCCTGAGGCCATTCACGTTTATTTTACACACCTGAAATATAAGACTGTGGTTTGCCCTTCTGCTTCAGTACTCTCTTCTCCAATTTCATATTCCCCTCCCCATCCTTTCCTCTCCTACCCCTCTCATCCTCCTTCACTACCCCAGCAGCACCATGACCTTTCGATCTTGCCCCTTTCCCCTGAACCACTTCTGCCCACACCTTTTTCCCAGGCCTTTGCGCCGCCGTCAACAAGTCATCCTCAGACTCCTCTCCCGGCCTTTTCCTGGACGCACCTTTCTCTTCAATCAACTCCATTTCTTCCTCCCTATGAACCTCTGCCACTACCACAGATACATGAACATTATTCTCTTCCCCACACATGTCTTTCTCAACAACATTCACATGAAAATCATTCTGTGCCCCACCCTGCACCAGTGCAGAGACTTCTTCCATCGATAAGGGATCTCCCTGTATGAACTCTCTCAAATCCTGCAAGATCTCTGCCTCCTCCCCAGGCAAACCCTGATGTTCGTCAACAGACGCGGTACTCTGCACCACCGATGCCTCAGACGACACCTTACCCTCCTCCTCCTTCTGCCTGTCCACCTGATCCATTTCCTCACTCCACGACTTACGCACCATGCCCTCCTTCCGTCGTCCACACGTTCTTCTGTAGAAACTGCTGAAGCCTGCTCCGTCCGCACACCAGCCTCCTCACCTGGCCGCACATCCGTCTGCCTTCGAATACAATCCACCGCCAGGTGCCTGCTGTCCGCATAACCGACAGGTACGGGCCTGCCCAACATAAGTGACATACACCTGCGTGTGAAAACCAGACATTAGTACGTCGAAGGGATTGCCTGACGTAACGTCATCTTGACCGAATACGTCCCTCCAACATACCAGCATAGGGCCCTTTGTCCACCGTCCAACAGTTACAGCATGAACAATTCCATATTTCTGCATGACTTCAGTGACATCACATTCTGCCGCCTCAAACGGCACGTTCCTCAATTTTATCCACTTATAAGTGGCTGAAATGTCACGTACACATACCACTAGTCCTTCCATTACCACCAACCTTTTGTCCTGAAACTTATCCACGATCCTGTGGTAAGCCTCCGTGCAAGCAAATTTCACAAATAGTCTCCTCGCCCCATTCAAAGATATGCCGTACAGTTCTGAATGGTCGGCGCCTAGAACATCACGTAGAAGTGCTGGCAGAACAACATCCACATTGGATGGGTACACCGCTCCCTGTAGAACCTCAATCCCAATGGTGTTAACTCTCCTCCTGTAACCGGCCTCCATGACAGTGAAAATAAAATTTCACGATACGGCCACCAGAGGACACCACGAGCACCCGCACACAACCAGGGCTGGGCATGCAATGATGCACTCTTTAACAGATTAGATTTAGATTTTGGCACCGAAGTGGCTAGTTTATTGTGCACCCCATATCCATCCTGTGGACGGTAGCGCAAGAGCATATGGATACACAAAAGGCCTAGGCACTAGGCCCCAAAAGAAACTAGCACTTTCTCGACACTACTTAAGACACCAAGGGTTACACCAATACACAAAGGTGGTGACCCCACAGACGTAAACAACTATAGACCAATATCAAACTTACCGTTGCTATCCAAAATCTTCGAGAAACTCGTGCACAAGAGATTATACTCGTTTATAACAGCACAAAGCATACTCAACCCCTGCCAATTTGACTTCAGAAAAAAATAAAAGCACTAACGATGTAATTGTGAAAATGCTAGACCTGCTTTACACATCACTGTAAAATAATGAATATCCATTAGGACTTTTTATTGACCTAAGGAAAGCTTTTGACACAGTTGACCACGGTATCCTACTCCACAAACTTGACCATTATGGTATAAGAGGCCATGCACTTGCATATTTCAAATCCTACCTTACTAATAGGTACCAGTATGTCACCATTAAAGACACAGCCTCATCAACACGACCACTTGATACTGGAGTGCCACAGGGAAGTGTCCTTGGTCCGCTGCTCTTCCTCTTATACATCAATGATCTTCCCTCTGTATCACACCTGAAACCATTTCTCTTTGCTGACGACACGACTTATGTCATCTCCCACCCAAATCTTTCCTCACTCAACACCATTGTTAACGAGGAGCTACAAAAAATATCTACATGGATGACAGCCAATAAACTTACACTTAACACTGATAAAACCTTCTATATTATGTTTGGTAACAGAGCAGGAGATGCACAACTAAACATTAAGATTGACAACACTCTTATTGCTAAACATAATGAGGGCAAATTCCTGGGCCTACACCTCGACAGCAACCTGAAATTCAGCACCCATATCCAACACATAACAAAAAAAAGTGTCCAAAACTGTTGGGATCCTCTCCAAGATACGTTACTACGTGCCACAGTCAGATCTTCTCACACTATACTATCTTCTCACACTATACTACTCACCTATCCCTACCTCACCTATGCTATTTGTCCTTGGGGATCAACAGCAGCAACACACCTAAAGCCACCTGACCCAGCAAAAAGCCGCAGTAAGAATTATCACGCAATCCAATACTAGGCAACACTCCCCCCCCCCACTCTTCAAAGATCTAAACTTACTCACTATACAGAACATCCACACCTACTACTGTGCAACCTACTTTTACAAAACCATAAATTCCAATATTAATCCTGAAATGAAACAGTTTCTTGATAGTTGTACATGATCCACAGGCACAACACCAGGCACAAAAATCTATAACATTCCCCGTGTCCGGCTAAACCTATACAAAAATTCAATGTACATTAAAGGGCCTAAAATCTGGAACTCCCTACTTGTAAACTGTAGAACTGCGGATACAACCATCACTTTCAAAACTACTGTTAAAAACATCTAATCTCCCTGACACCCCAGATTTAGATTCCCTGACACTCCACCGTCAGCTAACTGTATGAAAACCACCTGTTCTCTTACTTGTATCACGCACACTAAAAAACAAACTAAACCTAGTCTCGATATCTGTGATTCCCCCGAAATTACACTTACACTCACCCAAATAACTGTAAAAAAAATTTTGAATAAAGCTATTGCCTAATAATTCTTAAACTAGTCATAAGTTTGCCTGAGATACTCCAATACAGGAGCTTTAATAGAAACTGTATCATGACAAGACAAAACCATTCTTATTATATTGCAGTTACCTTACTTACTTACCTAGCTTTAATAATGGAAATAAGTAAAGGACCCCAATGAAAATAAGTCACTCTGTCTGACTTTTTGAGTTATCCTGGGTTTTCTACACATATGCTGCTATGTATGATAATCTATGTAAATGTATTGTGTATACCTGAATAAACTTACTTACTTACTAATATCAATATGCTCCATTAACCTGTATCAGTATAGAGCTAGAATTATTATTAGTCTGCCCGAAAGGCCTAGTCATGCTAGGCATAATAGTGGCCCTCTTTGTAAGTAGTACTTTATAATATGAAACCATACATTGTAACATATACTCTATAATATGTAAACCCCCACATTGTAATTTTTAAGAGAAATAAATATTTGTATTTGTATTCCTCGTACCATTGAGAAGTGTGGCTGGCTACGGCGTAAGCTGTCAGTGGCCCTGATAAACCAAACAAAGAAGAAGAACCAATAAAATGTCTTTCGTTACAGGTAATAATGTCTTGAAATTGTTAGATATAACAACTATTTGCATACATTTTAACACATAAGTGAGCTCAGAGTTATGGTGTTAACTCTGCTGTTAACTATTGTATTAACAATGAGAAAATTCTCCCTGAGGTGATGCTGGGTCAAGGATTGTGATCCAATGAACTTTAGCTATTTTACTCCCATAAGGATCATATATTAGTTCCCATTGTTGTATGTTGTATTAGTGTATGTTGTATTAGTGTATGTTGTATTAGTGTATGTTATATTAGTGTATGTTGTATTGGTGTATATCAGAGTATGTGTATGACAGCTGGTGTGGGTGTCTTGGCTGGTTTGGTAGCGTCCTTCTAGAGGGTCCGGGATCGATCCCAGGCACGGGTGAAACTGGCATGCTTCCTTACACCTGCTGTCACTGTTCACCTAGCAGTAAGTAGGTACCTGGGTGTTATAATAATAATAATAATAATATAATATCTTTATTTACTACAAGTACATGTACAAGGTATACAGGCCTAGCTGACATCAATAACATACTACTATATAGAAAGCTGCTTGTTATTACCTGGAGACCTGGAGAGAGTTCCAGGGGTCAATGCCCCCGTGGCCCGGTCTGTGACCAGGCCTCATACAGAGTATTTTGGGCAAATTAGGTCAGTTTTGTCCCAGGATGCGACCCACACCAGTCCACTAACACCCAGGTACCCATTTTACTAATGGGTGAACATAGACAACCGGTGTTGTGGTTGTATACAAGCCTCCGGATGCAACGTCCCAACAATTCCAGGAACAGCTTCTAAAAATTGACCACTGTCTGGAAAATCTTCCAGCTCCTGCCCCCAACATCTTGCTCCTGGGGGATTTCAACCTAAGGCACCTAAAATGGAGGAACATTGCAAACAGTGTGGTAGCAGAGATAACACCAGGAGACAGCTCAGATGAAAACTCGCACACACATGAACTTTTAAATCTCTGCACCAAATTCACCTTAAACCAGCAAATAATAGAGCCTACAAGATTGGAGAATACGCTGGACCTCATCTTCACTAACAATGATGATCTGATACGAAATGTCATCATATCAAAACCAATATACTCAGATCACAACATAATAGAGGTCCAGACATGTCTGCGGGGAGCTCCAGATCAACAAAATGTGATCAGTCGCGAGGGAGCCTTCTCCAAATTCAACTTTAATAACAAAAACATAAGGTGGGACCACGTAAACCAAGTCCTAAATGATATAAACTCAAATGGAAGAACTAAACATAATATGAAAAAAACAAAATATTTCTTCTTATCGCCAACATAGTGGACCAGAAGTCTAGATAAACTCAGGAGAGAAAGCCATAAATGAAATTGAAAGAAACCCAAAGTATTTCTTTTCTTATGCCAAATCAAAGTCGAGAACAACATCCAGTATTGGGCCCCTACTTAAACGGGATGGGTCCTACACAGATGACAGCAAGGAAATGAGTGAGTTACTAAAGTCCCAGTATGACTCGGTTTTTAGCGAGCCGCTAACCAGGCTGAAAGTCGAAGACCTAAATTAATTTTTTATTAGAGTGCCACAGAACTCGGCAGGAGATGCAACATTCCCCCAATGAAAAGCAGGGGCTCCACGAGTACACTGAGAGACAACACAATAAGTGTCAGGGGCCCAAGACTGACTGTTCAACTGCCTCCCAGCATACATCAGGGGGATTACCAACAAACCCCTGGCTGTCTTCAAGCAGGCACTGGACAGGCACCTAAAGTTGGTACCTGACCAGCCAGGCTGTGGTTCGTACGTTGGACTGCATGCAGCCAGCAGTAACAGCCTGGTTGATCAGGCTCTGATCCAACATGAGGCCTGGTCACAGACCGGGCCTCAGGGGTGTTGACCCCTGGAACTCTCTCCAGGTATACTCCAGGTATAAACACGTCCAATGTTTCCACCCCTTCGCCAGGAATCGAACCCAGACACTCACCGTGTGAAGCGAGAGCTTTTGCCACCAGGCCACGGGGCACCTTAACCTGCTGTAGCTTTTCACCTAGCAGTAAGTAGGTACCTTGGAGTTGACTGGTGTGGGTGGCATCCTTGGGGTATACCTGGAGTTTACCTGAAGAGGGTTTTGGGGGTCAACACCCCCACGGCTCGGTCTGAGACCAGGCCTCGTGGTGGAATCAGGGTCTGATCAACCAGGCTGTTACTGCTGGCCGCACACAAACTGACTTACGAACCACAGCCTGGCTGGTCAGGTACTGACTTTTGGTGCCTGTCCAGTGCCTTCTTGAAGACAGCCAGGGGTCCTTTGGTAATCCCCCTTATGTATGCTGGGAGGCAGTTGAACAGTCTTGGGCCCCTGGCATTTATTGTGTTGTCTCTCAGTGTACTCGTGGAGCCCCTGCTTTTCATTGGGGGAATGTTGCATCTCCTGCCGAGTCTTTTGCTTTCATAGGGAGTGATTTTTGTGTGTAATTTTGGTACTATTTCCTCTAGGATTTTCCAAGTGTATATTATCATGTATCTCTTGTCTGCATTCCAGGGAATACAAATCAAGGGACTTCAACTGTTTTCCAATAATAATTGAGAACTAGAGGACACCAATGGAAATAAGACACAGTCACTGGGTTAATATTAATCAAATTTGTAGCTCCCAATTCAGCACTATTTCTTGAATGTAATCTCTGACTAATGTCTTTCATGGAAATGGTTATTTATCAATATTTTGGCCATAATAAATAACAGTGCGCTGGACAACATCATGGTGGTGGTGGCCGCAGCTGCTGCTTCGCCATCATTAACATTGACCAACATATACCAACCACTGTCTTTCATTATTTCTGTCATCAAAATTTATTATTCTAGGTTAGGTTAGGTAATGAAAAATAGTGGGTTGGTCCGGATGCACGCTGGTGGTGAGGCTGTGACTAGTGACCATCTGCCACCGGGCTGTGTCAGTATTATTATAGGTAAATGAACACAGATGCAAATAATGTGACATTTTATTTCGCTCCTGGAGTGCAAAATGTTGCCACAATAAAATATCACATTAGTTGCATTCGTGTCATTTTTGCTGGTACAGTGGACCCTCGGTTTTCATGATTAATCTGTTCCAGAGAGTCTGACGAAACCCGAAAATGACGAAAACCGAAAATGACGAAAACCGAAATAATATTTCCCATAAGAAATAATGTAAATCCACTTAATCTGTTCCAGACACCCAGAAGTACAGTGGACCCCCGAGTAACGTAAAAACTTCATCCCAGAAGCCTGCTCAAGTGCCATTACTGAACGAATTTACTCCCTTAAGGAATAATGTCACGTAGGTTAGTCTATTTCAGACCCCCAAAAATAAACTTCCACAAGCACTTACATTATTATACTTACATAATTGTACGATTTCTGGGGTGTTCGTTACTCGGGGGTCCACTGTATTAACAAAAAATACATTTTAGAGATTGACTATAGTTTTACATACAGAAAACAATGAGAAATAAATATAAAGCACTAATGAAATGGATAAATGAACATTTAAATCACGTTTATCTTTATTGAAGAATTGTTGGCGTATGTAAAATGGCGAGGAAGGGAGAGGGAGGCAAGTTTATTGTTTGGAGACAGGACAAAATGCTTCAGTATGATGCTAATATCAACTCTATGGCTTATTTATGTATCACAATTCATCTAATATGATATACTGTATTAAACAATATTAATAACATAGAAACATGATACATATATATGTACTCTAGAATGAGTAAAATATGTCATTATGTATGTGACGAGTGGTGGTGTTAGCGGCGGCAGCAGCCACCACCACTAGTCACACCACTAGTCACACTGAAACACCACTAGTCACACTACTAGTGACACTGAAACAATGTATGTAATTTATAAATAAGAAATATTTACACTTTAATTTATAAATAAGAAATATTTACACTTTAATTTATAAATAAGAAATATTTACACTTACCTTGGAGGAGATCCTGGCAGTATGCAGCATATGTTGTCAGTGGCCCTATATACCTCCAACAACATTGGAGGAGTTAGTTTTGTGTCGTCCTTTTTCTATCGCTTAATTGCTTAACTTACTTGCTACACTGCTAATACTACACTTTATCGCTGGCTGGCTCTATAGCCTTTATCGACTTCTGCTGCTTTAGTATCGTACATATCGTAGAATCACTGAATCGCTGAAGAATGCACATTCTCCCCTCTCTCTTCCTCCTCCACTTTGGTACTTTGCTACGAGCTCTTTCTTGAATTCTATCGTGTTTCTCACCTTCTCTACCAAAGGGCTGGCACTCGGAACTTTCTTTGGCCCCATGGTCGCTTACTTAGCAGTCACACACAATAAACAAACACAAAAAACAATGGATTATTACGAAATGTTTCGTATGACCTCAGGGTAATGTTCACTCGCTGAGAAACATCGCCACACTGACTCAGAATGCGTGTGTGGGAGGCTTTGTGTGCGTGTGGCACTCGGACATGTTCCGGACGACCGATGAAACCCAAGGGGCTTAACGAAAACAGAGACCATATTTTGATGAAAAAAGTCGGCGATAACCGAAAATGACGAAATCAGAGGGTAACGAAAACTGAGGGTCCACTGTATGTCATAAATTAAAAATTTCCATAACAGATTATTGTTCTCTTCTCAATAATATTAATTTTGGATATAAGATATACTAGATAAGAAATGATGTCAGATAATTTTGGATAAGAGAGAAAGAAGAGACAATTTTGATCAAGAATTTCTTTTTATTAACACATCGGCCGATTCCCACCAAGGCAGGGTGGCCCGAAAAAGAAAAACTTTCATCATCATTCACTTCATCACTGTCTTGCCAGAGGTGTGCTTGCACGACAGTTATAAAACTGCAACATTAACACCCCTCCTTCAAGAAATAGTACTCAGTTGGGACCAGGGAATTTTATTAATAATAATAATTGTTTTTGGGATATCCTGGGGGGCTAACCCACCTGGAGTTTACCTGGAGAGAATTCCAGGGGTCAACACCCCCGTGGCCCGGTCCGTGACCCGGCCTCATGTTGGACCAGAGCCTGATTAACCAGGCTGTTACTGCTGGCCGCACGCAGTCCAACGTACGAACCACAGCCTGGCTGGTCAGGTACCGACTTTAGGTGCCTGTCCAGTGCCTGCTTGAAGACAGCCAGGGTTTGTTGGTAATCCCCTGATGTATGCTGGGAGGCAGTTGAACAATCTTGGGCCCCTGACACTTATTGTGTTGTCCCTCAACGGGCTAGTGGCACCCTGCTCTTCATTGGGGGATGTTACATCGCCTGCCGAGTCTTTTGCTTTCGTAGGGAGTGATTTTGTGTGCAAGTTTGGTACTAATCCTCAAGAATTTTCCATGTGTATATAATAATGTATCTCTCCCGCCTGCATTCTAGAGAGTACAGGTTTAGGAACTTCAAGCGTTCCCAGTAATTGAGGTGGTTTATCGCATTATGCGTGCCATGAAGGTTCTCTGCACATTTTCAAGGTCAGCAATTTCACCCGCCTTGAAAGGTGCAGTTAGTGTGCAGCAATATTCCAGCCTAGATAGAACAAGCGATCTGTAAAGTGTCAACATGGGCTTGGCATCCCTGGTTTTGAAGGTTCTCATTATCCATCCTGTCATTTTTCTAGCAGATGCAATTGCTACGGTGTTATGGTCCTTGAAGGTGAGATCCTCTGTCATGATCACTCCCACTGTCATGATCACTCCCAGGTCTTTGACATTAGTTTTTCGCTCTATTGTGTGGTTGGAATTAGTTTTGTACTCCGATGAGATTTTAATTTCTGAATGAAATCATATCACTTATTCTTAGCACTTCACCATGATTATTATAACTCATCCCCTTGAGGAAGTTTCCTTGATGTTGGTGAGGGGCCCTTGATCTCTCCCTCCTGTGTTACCCGTGTTTTGGTCTAAACACTCCCTGCTGTTTTATTCGTGTCTTGGTCTAGACGCTCCCTGCTGTGCTATCCGTGTCTTGATCTAGACACTCCCTGCTGTGTTACCCGTGTCTTGGTCTAGACACTTCTTGCTGTGTTACTCATGTCTTGGTCTAGACACTGCTTGCTGTGTTACTCGTTTCTTGGGATAGACACTCCCTGCTGTGTTACTCGTGTCTTGGGATAGACACTCCTTGCTGTGTTATCCGTGTCTTGGTCTAGACACTCCCTGCTGTGTTACCTGTGTCTTGGTCTAGACACTGCTTGCTGTGTTACTCGTGTCTTGGTCTAGACACTGCTTGCTGTGTTACTCGTTTCTTGGTCTAGACACTCCCTGCTGTGTTATCAGTGTCTTGGTCTAGACGCTCCCTGCTGTGTTACCCGTGTCTTGGTCTAGACACTCCCTGCTCTGTTACCCATCTCTTGGTCTAGATGCTCCCTGCTGTGTTACCTGTGTCTTGGTCTAGACACTCCCTGCTCTGTTACCCATGTCTTGGTATAGACACTCCCTGCTCTGTTACCCATGTCTTGGTCTAGACGCTTCCTGCTCTGTTACCCGTGTCTTGGTCTAGACGCTTCCTGCTGTGTTACCTGTGTTTTAGTCTAGACACTTCTTGCTGTGTTACTCGTGTCTTGGTCTAGACACTCCCTGCTGTGTTACCCATGTCTTGGTCTAGACACTCCCTGCTGTGTTACCTGTGTCTTGGTCTAGACACTCCCTGCTGTGTTACTCGTGTCTTGGTCTAGACACTCCCTGCTGTGTTATCCATGTCTGTCTAGACACAGCTTGCTGTGTTACTCATGTCTTGGTCTAGACACTTCCTGCTGTGTTACCTATGTCTTAGTCTAGATCATGGGTGGGGAACCTTTTTATGTTAGAAGGCCACATTAAAATTAGCTGTAATTTAATAAGGCCGCATTCAAGAAATTTTGACCACAACACTAGACGCAGATCACTTTTTGATATACGTACCCCGTGTCCATATCAACCTATGTAAGAATTCTATGCACATAAAGGGCTCCAGAATCTGGAATTCATTACCAGTAAATACTAAAATAACCTTGTCTGAAAATCAAATTAAGACTCGACTCAAAAACCACCTACTCACCCTAAACTAAATAATCATATTGTAAATTACTTTAAAAAATGCTCAATGTTATTTTTCCTATAAAATATAAACTAAATACAGTGGTACCTCGGTTAACGATGGTCCCCAAACTCGCCCTTTTATGTAAGTTTATTTTTTTAAATGCTTTTATAAGTGTATTTTTGGGGGTCTAAAAAGACTAGTCTATTTTACATTATTCCTTATGGGGATAAATTCGTTTGGTAATGGCACTTGAACAGCATTCTGGAACGAAAAAATATCGTTAACCGAGGTACCACTGTACTCATATTGTAAATTACTTCCAAAAATACTCAATGTTATTTTCCTATAAAATAATTTCAATTTTTACTATTAGTATGTAACCATGTAACAGTGTAACCATGTAACAATGTATTATCATCATATTGTAATATGAATGATCTAATAAGACAAACTCACTCAATTTCTCTAATATTATGTTCATAGTCTATAAGCCATTAGCTTAAGCTGCCCCTAATGCCATGGCATGCCAGTGGCTCTCCTTGCACTCCAATTTATGATTGTAATAACATTACCTATGTAAACTAGCAACGAAATAAAATATTTGTATTTGTATTTGTATTAGATATACAGTGGACCCCCGGAAATCGAACATTCTTCGTTCCAGAATGCTGTTCAAGTGCTGTTACCGAACGAATTTATTCCCATAAGGAATAATGTAAATTAGATTAATCCATTTCAGACCCCCAAAAATACACTTACAAAAGCACTTACAATAATAAACTTACATAATAGGTCGAGTTGGGAGGCGTTCGATTTCCTGGGGTCCACTGTAATGCAAAATGTCGGTTATTTCGTAAAACGTTAGTAATTATATAATAACTTCAAGAAAAATAATTCATTCAGAAGGCTTCATTTAATGCTGTAGAAGGTCACAGGTTTCTCACCTCTGGTCTAGACACTCCCTTCTGTATGTTCATCATTATCTTAAGAGAACCTCTATCATCTTTTGTATATAGAAAAATTACATTAGGAAATCACAATTGCTTTATCACAGCTTGAATAGTAATAGTTATGACACCTGAGTGGCTAGTGTATTGTGCACCCACAGCTCATCCTGTGAGTGGTAGCACAAAAATCAATATCACAGAGGTCACAATAGGTCTTTGTCATACCCTACATCACTAGGAAGAAATATTAGTCATTTCATATTTTATAATTACTTCATATAGTTAATGTACACAGTACAGTATGGGATACAATCTCAAAATAAAAAAGTGATATCTTATTACCACTAAGAGACCCCCAGTTGTGACCAGTGGGTCATAACTGGGGCTGCTGTATTCTTATTACCACTAATAGACCCCCAGTTGTGACCAGTGGGTCATAACTGGGGCTGCTGTAGCCTATATAAAAGCAGCTCATTCATCAAGTCGATGCAAAATGTGGATACAACCTCAGGACTTCAGATATACAGATGCTTATCACTTTACGATGGTTTGGCTTATGATATTTCAACTTTATGATGGTGCGATAACGATGTACGTTCAGTAGTCATCAAACTTTTCACTGTGTTTAACCAAATTTTCCTAAGCCCATTATGTTTACTAAATTCCTTAGTGTGCCTGTCTCCTGCTTCTGGTATTTATTCTGGTATTTAGTTTACAGTAATTATTTATTTACGTATTTACTCATTCAGGGACAGCAATTATTTACTTATTTATCATATTTCAGTAGAACCCCCATATCCATTGATATGGTATCCACAGTTTCAGTTATCCATGGTTTACTGTGGCCCCAAAATACCTCATAATTTTGCATAATAATGACCCCAAAGCACAAAAGTAGAAAAGCTGGCAGTTCTTTAAAGCTTAAGAGAAGCTATGAAGTACAGTGGTAGCCCGAGTTTCAGCCACAATTCGTTCCAAAAGGCTGTTCGAGTGCCGTTACCGAACGAATTTGTTCCCATAAGAAATAATGTAAATTAGATTAGTCCATTTCAGACCCTCAAAAATACACTTACAAAAGCACTTACAATAATACACTTACATAATTGTTCGAGTTGGGAGCTGTATGAAACTCAGTGTACCACTGTATACTTCCCATCATTGAAAAAGTGATAATTCTCCACTTATTGTGCATAATTTATTAATTAAACTTTATAATAGGTATGTATAGGACTAATATATAGGGTCTGCTACTATTTTCGGTTTCGGTATCCCCGGCAGGTCCTTCGAACATATCCCCTGCGGATATGGGGGTCCTACAGAATGTTCATGTTTGACTTACGATATTTTTAACTTACAGTGCGTTCATCTGAATGTAACCTCATCGTAAGTCAAGGAGCACCTGTATTGTCATTAACAATGAAATGTTTGAAACAATCAAGTGTGAAACAATCAAATGTTTCAGACAATGAAGTGTTTCAGACAATGAAGTGTTTCAGACAATGAAGTGTTTCAGACAATGAAGTGTTTCAGACAATGAAGTGTTTCAGACAATGAAGTGTTTCAGACAATGAAGTGTTTCAGACAATGAAGTGTTTCAGACAATGAAGTGTTTCAGACAATGAAGTGTTTCAGACAATGAAGTGTTTCAGACAATGAAGTGTTTCAGACAATGAAGTGTTTCAGACAATGAAGTGTTTCAGACAATGAAGTGTTTCAGACAATGAAGTGTTTCAGACAATGAAGTGTTTCAGACAATGAAGTGTTTCAGACAATGAAGTGTTTCAGACAATGAAGTGTTTCAGACAATGAAGTGTTTCAGACAATGAAGTGTTTCAGACAATGAAGTGTTTCAGACAATGAAGTGTTTCAGACAATGAAGTGTTTCAGACAATGAAGTGTTTCAGACAATGAAGTGTTTCAGACAATGAAGTGTTTCAGACAATGAAGTGTTTCAGACAATGAAGTGTTTCAGACAATGAAGTGTTTCAGACAATGAAGTGTTTCAGACAATGAAGTGTTTCAGACAATGAAGTGTTTCAGACAATGAAGTGTTTCAGACAATGAAGTGTTTCAGACAATGAAGTGTTTGAAACAATGAAGTGTTTGAAACAATGAAGTGTTTGAAACAATGAAGTGTTTGAGACAATGAAGTGTTTGAGACAATGAAGTGTTTGAGACAATGAAGTGTTTGAAACAATGAAGTGTTTGAAACAATGAAGTGTTTTAGACAATGAAGTGTTTGAAACAGTGAAGTGTTTCAGACAATGAAATGTTTGAAACAGTGAAGTGTTTCAGACAATGAAGTGTTTGAAACAATGAAGTGTTTCAGACAATGAAGGTTTTGAAAAGTAAAATTAATATGAAATCCCTGAACTCGTATTGTTACTGTTTCAAAATATTATTTCAAAATATTATTTCTGGTACATGTTAATATCTCAGATATAAAGTTAATGATGAATGTTGCTAATATTTCAGATATAAAGTTAATGATGAATGTTGTTAATGTTTCAGACATCCAGTTAATGATGCATGGTTTTGGCGACTGCCGGCGACCGCTGCCTGAGACTGCAGCAGTTATTGAGTCCATAGTTCATCAACAGATGACACTCTTCTTGCATCTGGTTGGTACTGCCATCTGTTGACTTACACTGTAGGTGGTGTTACCATCTGTTGACTTATACTGTAGGTGGTGCTGCCATCTGTTGACTTACACTGTAGGTGGTGCTGCCATCTGTTGACTTACACTGTAGGTGGTGCTGCCATCTGTTGACTTACACTGTAGGTGGTGTTGCCATCTGTTGATTTATACTGTAGGTGGTGCTGCCATCTGTTGACTTACATTGTAGGTGGTGCTGCCATCTGTTGACTTACACTGTAGGTGGTGCTGCCATCTGTTGACTTACAGGGATTCAGGGAAGGCAAATCCTGTGTCACAAACCTCCTGGAGTTTTATGACAAGGTAACAGAAGTAAGACATGAGAGAGAAGGGTGGGTTGACTGCATTTTCTTTGACTGCAAGAAGGCCTTCGACACAGTTCCTTACAAGATATTAGTGCATACGCTAGAGGATCAGGCACGTATAACAGGAAGGGCACTGCAGTGGATCAGAGAATACCTGACAGGGAGGCAACAACGAGTCATGGTACGTGATGAGGTATCACAGTGGGCGCCTGTGACGAGCGGGGTCCCACAGGGGTCAGTCCTAGGACCAGTGCTATTTTTGGTATATGTGAATGACATGACGGAAGGGATAGACTCAGAAGTGTCCCTGGTCTCAAAGACCGTGGGAATACTATCCAAGATACGGTACTATGTTCCACAACCAGCTCTCCTTACCCTATATCACTCACTCATTTACCCCTACCTCACCTATGGAATCTGCACATGGGGCTCTACATCAATAACTCATCTCAGACCACTAATAACACAACAAAAGGCAGCAGTTAGAATGATAACAAATTCTCACTCCAGGCAACATACTCCACCAATATTCAAAAACCTAAACTTACTCACCGTACAAGACATCCATACTTTTTACTGTGCCTATTACATACATAGAACACTCTATGCAAATATTAACCCACCACTCAAACTTCTCCTTACCAATTTTAACAGGACACATGACCATAACACTAGACACAGATCACTCCTCGATGTTCCTCGTGTCCATCTAACACTATGTAAAAACTCAATGCATATAAAAGGCACGAAAATTTGGAATTCATTACCTGTCATTGCCAAAGAAACCCTACCAGTACCCCAATTCAAAACGATGCTAAAAAACCACCTCACCCAAAGCTAATTGCTCAGTATCAAACATTCCCAACAAAGTAGAATAATCACTTAACGTAAAAACCTGACTAATCAATTGAATGTAAAACCTGTTATGAATATTACATACTTAGCTAATTATTTCCACAACACTTCCATTATAATGACCACGTAAACTAACTGCAATGCAATTAATTGTTTTAAATTGTTATCTCACTCAATTAGTTGCATTGCTACAACTAATTGATTTGTTCAACTTATATTCAAACTTTATAACTTAGATATGCAACTTTACTTATTTTATAAATTATCAACCATAACTTTTTACCATGTAGTCTAGAATTAAGGAGTCCTAAGAATGCCCGCAATGCTCAGCATATTAGGGGCTTTTGGCATGTACATCTCATTAATAACTAAGTAATAGCTATGTAATAACTGTGTGTGAATCTATCTATGTCTACCATATATAATTGTACAATGTCTCAATAAAGTATTATTATTATTATTATTTATTTTATTTTATTAACACATCGGCCGATTCCCACCAAGGCAGGGTGGCCCGAAAAAGAAAAACTTTCATCATCATTCACTCCATCACTGTCTTGCCAGAGGGGTGCTTTACACTACAGTTATAAAACTGCAACATTAACACCCCTCCTTCAGAGTGCAGACACTGTACTTCCCATCTCCAGGACTCAAGTCCGGCCTGCCGGTTTCCCTGAATCCCTTCATAAATGTTACTTTGCTCACACTCCAACAGCACGTCAAGTATTAAAAACCATTTGTCTCCATTCACTCCTATCAAATACGCTAACACATGCTTGCTGGAAGTCCAAGCCCCTCGCACACAAAACTTCCTTTACCCCCTCCCTCCAACCTTTCCTAGGCCGACCCCTACCCCGCCTTTCCTCCACTACAGATTTATACACTCTCAAAGTTATTCTGTCTCGTTCCATTCTCTCTACATGTCCGAACCACCTCAACAACCCCTCCTCAGCTCTCTGGATAATGGTTTTGGTAATCCCGCACCTCCTCCTAATTTCCAAACTCCGAATTCTCTGCATTATATTCACACCACACATTGACCTCAGACATGACATCTCCACTGCCTCCAGCCTTCTCCTCGTTGCAACATTCATCACCCATGCTTCACACCCATATAAGAGTGTTGGTATAACTATACTCTCATACATTCCCTTCTTTACTTCCATGGACAAAGTTCTTTGTCTCCACAGACTCCGAAGTGCTCCACTCACCCTTTTTCCCTCATCAATTCTATGATTCACCTCATCCTTCATAGACCCATCTGCTGACATGTCCACTCCCAAATATCTGAATACATTCACCTCCTCCATACTCTCTCCCTCCAATCTGATATCAATCTTTCGTCACCTAATCTTTTTGTTATCCTCATCACCTTACTCTTTCCTATATTCACTTTCAATTTTCTTCTTTTACACACCCTACCAAATTCATCCACCAACCTCTGCAACTTCTCTTCAGAATCTCCCAAAAGCACAGTGTCATCAGCAAAAAGCAACTGTGACAACTCCCACTTTGTATTTAATTCTTTATCTTTTAACCCCACACCTCTTGCCAAGACCCTCGCATTCACTTCTCTTACAACCCCATCTATAAATATATTGAACAACCACGGTGACATCACACATCCTTGTCTAAGGCCCACTTTTACTGGGAAATAGTCCCCTTCCCTCCTACACACTCTAACTTGAGCCTCACTATCCTCATAAAAACTCTTCACTGCTTTCAGTAACCTACCTCCTATTCCATGCACCTGCAACATCTGCCACATTGCCCCCCTATCCACCCTATCATACGCCTTTTCCAAATCCATAAATGCCACAACAACCTCTTTACCCTTATCCAAATACTGTTCACCTATATGTTTCACTGTAAACACTTGGTCTACACACCCCCTACCTTTCCTAAAGCCCCCTTGTTCATCCGCTATCCTGCTTTCTGTCTTACTCTTAATTCTTTCAATAATAACTCTACCATACACTTTACCAGGTACACTCAACAGACTTATTCCCCTATAATTTTTGCACTCTCTTTTGTCCCCTTTGCCTTTATACAAAGGAACAATACACGCTCTCTGCCAATCCCTAGGTACCTTACCCTCTTCCATACATTTATTAAATAATAGCACTAACCACTCCAAAACTATATCCCCACCTGCTTTTAACATTTCTATCTTTATCCCATCAATCCCAGCTGCCTTACCCCCTTTCATTCTACCCACTGCCTCACGAACTTCCCCTACACTCACAACTGGCTCTTTCACACTCCTACAAGATGTTATTCCTCCTTGCCCTATACACGAAATCACAGCTTCCCTGTCTTCATCAACATTTAACAACTCGTTAAAATATTCCCTCCATCTTCCCGATACCTCTAACTCTCCATTTAATAACTCTCCTCTCCTATTTTTAACTGTCAAATCTATTTGTTCCCTAGGCTTCCTCAACTTATTAATCTCACTCCAAAACTTTTTCTTATTTTCAACAAAATTTGTTGATAACATCTCACCCACTCTCTCATTTGCTCTCTTTTTACATTGCTTCACCACTCTCTTAACCTCTCTTTTTCTCTCCATATACTCTTCCCTCCTTGCATCACTTCTACTTTGTAAAAACCTCTCATATGCTAACTTTTTCTCCCTTACTACTTTCTTTACATCATCATTCCACCAATCGCTCTTCTTCCCTCCCGCACCCACTCACCTGTAACCACAAACTTCTGCTGAACACTCTAACACTACATTTTTAAATCTACCCCATACATCTTCGACCCCATTGCCTACTCTCTCACTAGCCCATCTATCCTCCAATAGTTGTTTATATCTTACCCTAACTGCCTCCTCTTTTAGTTTATAAACCTTCACCTCTCTCTTACTTACTGCTTCTATTTTCCTTGTATCCCATCTACCTTTTACTCCCACTGTAGCTATAACTAAAAAGTGATCTGATATATCTGTGGCCCCTCTATAAACATGTACATCCTGAAGTCTACTCAACAGTCTTTTATCTACCAATACATAGTCCAACAAACTACTGTCATTACGCCCTACATCATATCTTGTATACTTATTTATCCTCTTTTTCTTAAAATATGTATTACCTATAACTAAACCCCTTTCTATACAAAGTTCAATCAAAGGGCTCCCATTATCATTTACACCTGGCACCCCAAACTTACCTACCACACCCTCTCTACATGTTTCTCCTACTTTAGCATTTAGGTCCCTACCACAATTACTCTCTCACTTGGTTCAAAAGTTCCTATACATTCGCTTAACATCTCCCAAAATCTCTCTCTCTCCTCTACACTCCTCTCTTCTCCAGGTGCATACACGCTTATTATGACCCACTTTTCGCATCCGACCCTTATTTTAATCCACATAATCCTTGAATTTACACATTTATATTCCCTCTTCTCCTTCCATAACTGATCCTTCAACATTATTGCTACCCCTTCCTTAGCTCAAACTCTCTCAGATACTCCTGACTTAATCCCATTTATTTCTCCCCACTGAAACTCGCCTACCCTTCAGCTTTGTTTCGCTTAGGGCCAGGACATCCAACTTCTTTTCATTCATAACATCAGCAATCGTCTCTTTCTTATCATCCGCACTACATCCACGCACATTCAAACAACCCAGTTTTATAAAGTTTTCTTCTTCTCTTTTTAGTAAATGTGTACAGGAGAAGGGGTTACTAGCCCATTGCTCCCGGCATTTTAGTCGCCTCATACGACACGCATGGCTTACGGAGGAAAGATTCTTTTCCACTTCCCCATAGACAATAGAGAAAATAAAAAGAACAAGAGCTATTAAGAAAAGAAGAAAAACCTAGATGTGTGTATGTATATATATGCATGTGCATGCCTGTGTAGTGTGACCTAAAGTGTAAGTAGAAGTAGCTAGATATACCTGTTATCCAGCGTGTTTATGAGACAGAAAAAGACACCAGCAATCCACCCTCATGGGAAAAAGTTTCCCGGTTTTTTTTCAAGTCACCTGGCGGGACGGTAAATACCTCCCCTTTGGGGGGTTTCTGTCTCCCCCTACTTTTTTTTTTGAAAGGGGGGAATTAAATCAGATGAGGATCAGGCAGGGAATTTCAAAAAAGATTTGGGCAGGCTGGACACGTGGTCCAGCAACTGGCTTCGAATTTAACCCCCAAATGCAAAGTCATGAAGGCCGGGAAGGGCAAAGAAGACCCCAGACAGAGTACAGTGGACCCCCCGGGAAAGGAAATTCATTCCCGAAGCCTGCCCCAAATGCCCCCTTTCCGAACAAAATTTTTTCCTTAAGGAAAATGTCAAGTAGGTTAGTCCATTTCAGACCCCCAAAAAAACACTTACAAAAACAATATTATACTTACATACTTGTACGATTTCCGAGGTA
>WNWK01030253.1:0-23653 GCA_009830355.1 Cherax destructor
CTGTCCGTGTCTGTTCTATTCCTCTACCTTGCGCGAAAGCCCAACTACCTACGGCGGCTTCTCGCTCTTTCTTTCTAGACCACTTCCGTTCTCATTCCCATGCCATCGCAGTATACACCGATGGTTCAAAATCATCTGACGGCGTCGATTCGCAGCAGTGTTTCCGGACAGCGTTGTACGAGGGCATCTATTACCCTCGGCTAGCATATTTACCGCTGAATTGTATGCCATTCTTGTGGCACTTATCCGTATTGCATCTATGCCTGAGTCACCATTTGTGGTCGTTTCAGACTCCCTTAGTGCTTTACAGGCTATCCGTAAAATTGATACACCTCACCCCCTAGTTCTTCGTATCCACCTTTGGTTACGCCGTATCTTTAGCAAGCATAAAGATATTGTTTTTTGTTGTGTCCCTGGTCATGTTGACGTACAGGGCAATGAACAGGCAGACACTGCTGCGCGGTCAGCAGTACATGACCTTCCAGTTTCATATAGATGTGTTCCTTTCACGGACTATTTTGCGGTCATTGCTACCCACCTTCGCACCCGTTGGCAACAACGCTGGTCTGACCTGCTGAATAACAAACTTCATTCTATTAAACCGGTTATAGGTTTCTGGCCTTCTTCTTGTCACCAATGTCGAGGTTGGGAGACTACTCTCTCCCGTCTTCGCATCGGCCACACTCGTCTTACTCACGGGTATCTCATGGAGAGGCTCCCTGCCCCTCTCTGTGAGCATTGTCAGGTTCCAGTGTCTGTTCGACATATCCTGTTGGACTGCCCACTCTATCAACGAGCATGCAGAATTTACCTTCAACGACGTCTTCGCTCTGCGGCCCTTTCTTTACCTTCCCTTCTTGCAGATGGACCCTCCTTTAATCCTGACTCTCTTGTTGACTTTTTGACAGAAACTGACTTACTACACAAACTCTGAAGATTATACCTCTAGCACCTCCCTCAGTCCCTTCTACCTCGATCTCTTGCTACCCTCCTCCCCTGCACTACCCACCGTCATCTAGCACTCCATACCCTACTAATCGTCCATCTCCCTCTTACAACTCACTCTCCCTGCATCCTATAATAACCTGCAGCGCTGTATAACCCCTGTGGTTTAGCGCTTCTATTTGATTATAATAATAATAATCTATCCTTGCGCTATCCACTACCCTGCTACACTCTGTACCCTACTAATTATCCCTCTCCCTCTTACAAACCTTTCTTCCTGCATCCTACTTTTCCCTGCAGCGCTGTATGACCCCTGTGGTTTAGCGCTTCTTCTTTTGATTATAATAATAATAATAATAATAATAATTCTAAACATTGTCTGCGTCTAATGTCTGGTTCGGTGAGAACTAGTTGTGCCTCATCCCAGTTCATCCAGCAACACAGGAGTCACATGACCTCATCGTCTACCTGTCGTCATCCCAACATGGCATTCTTCAGGTCACCATGCATCACTCACACATCACTTTCCGCCTATGTATAATGCCTTTAAACCTCTGTATGTTGGAAGTGATTAAGGTCTCAGAACCGAAACGTTTTCTAATATGTCCTAGTGTTTGTTTACGTGTTTTTTTCTAAACCAACTTGTTGGTATTTATTACCAAGGTTTATACCAACTTGAAGATATAACATAACATCTTAGCCCAAGTTCACTCCTTAGGCCTCTGAGGCAATCTGTAGTTTTTCCATAAGAACTTTTTATCTAAGAGACATTTCTGTGTTTGCGTTGATGATGTGCTTTCCCTGGACTTTGTCCAAGCTGAAGGTGTCCTCAAGGGATGTATCCTTAGCACCACACTTTTTCTCCTTTGTATAAATGATCTGGCATTTGTTTTTCCATCTAATATTTGGTCATCACTCTGTGTTGATTACTTTGCTATACCTGTGCAGGCACTGACTATCGCCTCATTGCAATTTCTCTCCAGAGTGCTGTCAACCATGTTTCCAATTGGGCCATTACTCATGGGATTAAATTTTCTAGTAATAAAATAAAACCAAATGACTTTCACTAGATGTTCTATTGTCCTTGATAATCCATTGTACCTGTATGACTCATGTATCCCTGAATGTAATACTGTCAGGTTTCTCGGCCTTCTGTTTGACCATCGGTTAACCTGGAAACCTCACATTGCCTCCTTGAAGGCAACTTGTCATAACCAGTTGAACCTCCTTAAAACCCTCACTCATCTTTCATGGGGGGGCTGATCATCGAACTCTCCATCGACTGCATTCAGCCCTCATTTTATCAAAACTAGGTTATGACAACCAGATATATTCAGCAGCCTCTCCTACAACTCTTTCTAACCTATATGCGGAGGTAAATATTCCACCATTGAACGATTGTCGTGATGCTCATTGCCTCTGCTGTTTTGTTTGCTCTCATGACCTCTGCAATCCTTTCATATATAGAATAGTAATGGATGTTAGTAGAGGTTCAGTGTTTGTCACCCCTGTTTACTGTATCCCTTTCTTCTTTATCAACATTCGCTATTGTCTTCTCTTCACTTGCCTCCGTTATATGTTCACGTAGCATCTAACTTTTCCCTTTCCCCTTGGGAGGTTCCGACAGTTCGTGTCTGTTCTTCGCAACGACCATGGCGAAAGCCCAATTACCTACAGTGATTCTTGCTGTCTTTTTCTTAATCACTTCCAGTCTCATTCTCATGCCATCACAGTGTGCACCGATGGTTCTAAATCTTTAGACGGTGTCGGATTTGCAGCAGTGTTTCCGGACAGCGTAGTGTGAGGGCATTTATTAGACTTGCCTAGCATTTTACAACTGAATTGTATGCAATTCCACCACCATTTGTGGTGGTTTCAGACTCTGTTAGGGCTTTGCAAGCTATAAAAAAAATTGATTCACCTCATCCCCTGATTCTTCATATTCAACTTTGGTTATGCCACATCTCTGGCAAAAGAAAAGATCTTGTTTTTTGTTGGGTTCCCAGTCATATTGACGTACAGGGTAATGAACAAGCAGACACTGTCGTGCAATCAACAGTACATGACCACCCAGTTTATACAGGTGTTCCATTCACAGACTAATTGATGTAATTTCCAACCACCTTTGCAACAGTTGGTTTGATATGATACATAAATTACATTCTATTAAAACAAGTTTAGGTTTCTGGCCATCTTGTCATCAATGCCTTGGTTGGGAGACTACACTTTCCCGTCTTCGCATCGGTCACACTCGTCTTACTCATGGGTATCTCATGGAGAGGCTCCTTGTTCCACTCTGTGAGAGTTGTCAGGTTCCAGTTTTGATTAGCCATATTTTGTTGGACTGTCCAGTCTATCAATGAGTATGCAGAATTTACCATCTCTGGAACATCCCATCTCTGGGATGTTCCAGAGATGGGACATAGCAACAAGGGGTCACAATTGGAAGTTGAGGACTCGCATGAGTTACAGGGATGTTAGGAAGTATTTCTTCAGTCATAGAATTATTAGGAAGTGGAATAGTCTAGAAAGTGATGTATTGGAGGCAGGATCCACACATAGCATTAAGAGGTATGATAAAGCTCACAGAGCTGGAAGAGTGTGACCTAGTAGCTCCTGGCGGAGCCAGGAGTTATGATTTAACCCCTGCAGCCACAGTTAGGTGAGTACACACACACACACACACACACACACACACACTCAGAAAAACATTGAGCTGCGCTGAAAAACCAGAAATGAATATGCATGGATAAGGAGGAAGGCTTAACTGCAATTTGAGAATGACAATATCGAAAGCCAAAAACGATCCTAAGTTGTTATATTTTCACATCAGGAAGAAAACATGTGTCAGAGACCAGGTAATCAGGCTGAAGACAGTAGAGAGTTCACAATGAATGACCATGAAGTCTGTAAAGAGCTCAGTATTAGATTTAGGGAGGTATTCTTAGAGAAGATAGAAAAGATTCCAGTAAACCTTGGCAGTGCTGGATGTAATACAATCTGGGAGGTGAAGAAACTACTATATAGGCTTGATTCCTCGAAGGCAGTTGGACCAGATAATATCTCTCCATGGGTCGTGAGAGAGGGATCGGAAGCACTGTGTGCTGCTGCTAGCCACAATCTTCAAGTCTATCGAAACAAGTAATTGCGAGAGGTGTGGAAGGCAATCAACAAATGTAGTCCCAGTTTTTAAGAAAGGAGACAGACAGGTAACATTAAACTACAGACCAGTGTCACTGACATGTATACCATGTAAAGCTATGGTGAAAATCAGGAGAAGACTAGTGGAGCATCTAGGAAGGAGTGGGTTCATACATGACAAGCAGAACGACTTCAGGGATAGAAAATTCTGTCACAAACCTACTGGAGTTCTAAGACAAAGTAGCAAGTAAGACAGGGAGAGAGAGAGAGGGGGAGGGGGAAATGGGTAGACTGCATTTTCTTGGATTGTAAGAAGTTTTTTTTCCAATATATCACACAGGAAACTGGTACATAAGTTAGAGGAGAGGGCAAGAATAACAAGAAAATCACTACAGTGACTCAGAGTACCTGACAGGAAGAAAAAAGAAGGAAACAATAAGTGATGGTGCATGAGAAGGTGTCAGAATAGCTGCATGTGATGAGTGAGGTTCTCAAGCATCAGTCCTAGTGCTGCATGTGATGAGTGAGGTTCTCAAGCATCAGTCCTAGTGCTGCATGTGATGAATGAGGTTCTCAAACATCAGTCCTAGGGCTGCATGTGATGAGTGAGGTTCTCAAACATCAGTCCTAGGGCTGCATGTGATGAGTGAGGTTCTCAAACATCAGTCCTAGTGCTGCATGTGATGAGTGAGGTTCTCAAGCATCAGTCCTAGTGCTGCATGTGATGAGTGAGGTTCTCAAGCATCAGTCCTAGGGCTGCATGTGATGAGTGAGGTTCTCAAGCATCAGTCCTAGGGCTGCATGTGATGAGTGAGGTTCTCAAGCATCAGTCCTAGGGCTGCATGTGATGAGTGAGGTTCTCAAACATCAGTCCTAGTGCCGCATGTGATGAGTGAGGTTCTCAAACATCAGTCCTAGGGCTGCATGTGATGAGTGAGGTTCTCAAACATCAGTCCTAGGGCTGCATGTGATGAGTGAGGTTCTCAAACATCAGTCCTAGGGCTGCATGTGATGAGTGAGGTTCTCAAACATCAGTCCTAGTGATGCATGTGATGAGTGAGGTTCTCAAACATCAGTCCTAGTGCTGCATGTGATGAGTGAGGTTCTCAAACATCAGTCCTAGGGCTGCATGTGATGAGTGAGGTTCTCAAGCATCAGTCCTAGTGCTGCATGTGATGAGTGAGGTTCTCAAGCATCAGTCCTAGTGCTGCATGTGATGAATGAGGTTCTCAAGCATCAGTCCTAGTGCTGCATGTGATGAGTGAGGTTCTCAAGCATCAGTCCTAGGGCTGCATGTGATGAGTGAGGTTCTCAAGCATCAGTCCTAGTGCTGCATGTGATGAGTGAGGTTCTCAAGCATCAGTCCTAGGGCTGCATGTGATGAGTGAGGTTCTCAAGCATCAGTCCTAGTACTGCATGTGATGAGTGAGGTTCTCAAGCATCAGTCCTAGGGCTGCATGTGATGAGTGAGGTTCTCAAGCATCAGTCCTAGGGCTGCATGTGATGAGTGAGGTTCTCAAACATCAGTCCTAGTGCTGCATGTGATGAGTGAGGTTCTCAAACATCAGTCCTAGTGCTGCATGTGATGAGTGAGGTTCTCAAACATCAGTCCTAGTGCTCATGTGATGAGTGAGGTTCTCAAGCATCAGTCCTAGGGCTGCATGTGATGAGTGAGGTTCTCAAGCATCAGTCCTAGGGCTGCATGTGATGAGTGAGGTTCTCAAGCATCAGTCCTAGGGCTGCATGTGATGAGTGAGGTTCTCAAACATCAGTCCTAGTGCTGCATGTGATGAGTGAGGTTCTCAAACATCAGTCCTAGTGCTGCATGTGATGAGTGAGGTTCTCAAGCATCAGTCCTAGGGCTGCATGTGATGAGTGAGGTTCTCAAGCATCAGTCCTAGGGCTGCATGTGATGAGTGAGGTTCTCAAGCATCAGTCCTAGGGCCGGGCTGTTTCTTGTATTCATGAATGACATGGCAGAAGAGACAGATGACAGATGTTTGCAGATGATGTGAAACTAATGAGGAAAAATACCAGCGGACAAGGATCACAAAGTCTCCAGAGGGATCTGGACAGACTACAGGTCTGATCTGACAAGAAGCTCCTGGAGTTTAACCTCAACAAATGCAAAGTTATGAAACTTAGGAAATACAAAGAAGACTGCAGACAGAGTACATGCTCAGAGTACATGCTCAGAGTACATGCTCAGAGTACATGCTCAGACTGCATGCTCAGACTACATGCTCAGACTACATGCTCAGACTACATGCTCAGACTGCATGCTCAGACTGCATGCTCAGACTACATGCTCAGATTACATGCTCAGACTACATGCTCAGACTACATGCTCAGACTGCATGCTCAGACTACATGCTCAGACTATATGCTCCGGAGTCAAAAGCTTCAAACGTGACTCGAGGACCTTGGAAGAGAAGGATTGCATCATACCTAGCATATCCCCTGAGGTGCACATCAACCAAACAACTGTTACAGCAAATGCATGACTGGTAAATCTAAGAACAGCTTTATGGCATCTAAGTAAGGAGTCAGTCATGATACTGTACACCGTGTACATTAGCCCCATGTTGGAGTACCCAGCACTGGTATGGAACTCATACTTGGTCAAGCATATCAAGAAATTAGAGGTTTGCAACAAGACTAGTCCTGGAGCTAAGTGATACATCCTATGAGCATAAGTTAAGGAAACTTGGTACTGAAGGATAGGACTAGGGGAGATATAATAATGACATATTGAGAGGAATGGACAAAGTGAACAGGAACAGAACATTTCAAGAGATGGGTAATATGAACAACATGGCACAGCTGGAAGTTGAAAACTCAGATAAGTTATAGGGATGTTAGGAAGAATTTCTTTAGAGAGAGTGAGCCTATAGTAGCAGCCAGTGAAGAAGCAGAGCCAGGAGCAATGAATCGACCCCTGCACCCCCTTCCCACAGGACCCTGTACACTGTGTTCGTTAGGCCCATATTGGAGTATGCAGCATCAGTTTGGAACCCACACCTAGCCAAGCACGTAAAGAAACTAGAGAAAGTGCAAAGGTTTGCAACAAGACTAGTCCCAGAGCTAAGGGGTATGTCCTACGAGGAGAGGTTAAGGGAAATCGGCCTGACGACACTGGAGGACAGGAGAGACAGGGGGGACATGATAACGACATATAAAATACTGAGAGGAATTGACAAGGTGGACAGAGACAGAATGTTCCAGAGATGGGACACAGCAACACGGGGACACAGTTGGAAGTTGAAGACTCAGATGAATCACAGGGATGTTAGGAAGTATTTCTTCAGTCACAGAGTGGTCAGGAAGTGGAATAGTTTGGGAAGCGATGTAGTGGAGGCAGGATCCATTCATAGCTTTAAGAAGAGGTATGATAAAGCTCATGGTGCGGTGAGAGTGACCCAGTACAGGCCAGTGAAGAGGCGGGGCCAGGAGCTGTGACTCGACCCCTGCAACCACAACTAGGCGAGTACACAGAGCAACCACCACTTGCCCATGTCTGGGATTGGCGGGAGGACGCACATTTTTTGGCCAGTGGAATTCTGTTATATTGTACCTTAAGGACTGCTCAAGTAAACTTGATTTCTTTGAACTTTATTTTGATAAACCCCTCATGAAAATGATAGCGACGCAATTAGATACTACCAGTATAAAGTGGCAAACACCCTTGTTTCATCACAGTTGCTAAGTGGAAAGACAACTGTGGCATAGATGCATCTCTGCCACAGTGATGATTATGTCACGTGTATAAGAACAATGTTGCATCATACTGGTGGACAAGAGAGTCTAATATATTATCTACTGTTTAAGGTTCTCATCCCTGTTGTTTATGCTTCACTTGGAGAAAACTAGACCCGACAGGAACGACATGTTATTCAAGATTAGGGATGTTTTTATGTGCCTGAAAAGTTAGTTTAGACAATTATTTTTTGTCCTCTCTGGAACCCTGTCATTGATGAATCTTTGATCTTGTTCTGGAACCCTATCATTGATGAATCTTTGATCTTGTTCTGGAACCCTGTCATTGATGAATGTTTGATCTTGTTCAAGGGACCCTGTCATTGATGATCTTGTTCAAGGGACCCTGTCATTGATGATCTTGTTCAAGGGATATACCTAGCAAAATAAAACACTTCAGTATCAAGCTGTTTATTTTATGTGACTGAGTTTGTATTAGATGAGTTGTGTATACAGTAAGGAAAATATTTCAGAATACAAGGAAGTTATTAGGAAACTCCAGTGATGTAGTGATGGTGATATGCAGGTGTTTCATGCCAATGACATCATTGCATTTCAGTGGCATGAAACATGTGATGCAACATTGTTGACATCTATCCACCAGGATGAAATGAACGTCTCAGGAAAGATGAGTAAATAAATGAATAAATCCATTGTGAGATAAGCTGCTTTCATTGATCACACCATCAATATGTATTTTGTGGTCAAACATGACATGGAGATTGGGTTTGTGGATTGTGTTTGGAATAATTACAAGTGATAAATCTTGTTAACTTTGCAGTGCTGAATGCCTACAATGTGTACCAGGTCAAGACTTGGAACAGAGTTCCATATGGCTGCTTCTGTTTGTCTTATGAAATAAGTATTACTGACATACCAGTTCACAACATCTGTAAAACGTCTACACTGCCATACTGATGACCAAATATTCTCCCTTATAAGGTTTGGTGACCACTTCCAACTGCTCTTGGTGCCACTGCCAAATAGAAATCAACTCAGAAAAGATGTTATGTCTGTGCTCACACATGAAAATAACCAGGAAAGTGTAGAGATACTTATTATATGAGTAAGAAACATAAAACTTGCTGTGTGTGGAGACATGTTTCAGGAACTTACACTCCAACACTTCCAGGAACATGACCACTGACTCTGTGTACATATGTTAGAATGGTTGGAAATTTAAAAAAATAATCATTTGTTTGGGTCTCTGTCTCTGTATATACGTACTCACCCATATATAGTTACAGGGGCCGAGTCTCAGCTCCTGGCCCTGTCTTTTTGCTGGTTGCTACTAGGTTTACTCCTTTCTTTTAGAGCATTATCGATACTTCATCTTAAATCTATGTACGATTCTGCCTCTACCACTCGCTTTCCAGGTCATTCCACTTTCTGACCTATTCCTCTCAGTATTTTGTATGTTGTTATCATATCAACCCTAGTTCTTTCGTCCTCCAGTGACAATGACAATTTCTTGACCAGTTCTGGGTTCCATATTGGTGCTGAATGCTACAAACATGGGGGTGACATACACGGTATACAGTGTCGTGAATGACTCATGCCTAAAAGCTGGTCTTAGATTTGTCATATGTGCATTTGCTGTAGCAATTATTTGGTTGATGTATACCTCAGGTAATATGCTTGGTACAATATTCACCTCAAGATTCTCTTTGAGTGAGGTTTGCAGCCCTTACCCCTGTGTCTGTACTCCATCTATGGTCTTCTTTGGTTTTCTCCAAGCTTCATAATTTTGCCCTTACTAGGGTTAAACTCTAGTAAGGCCTGCAGCCTGTCCAGATTGATTTCTTGGTCCATGTCTTCTTGTATTCAACTCGTTAGTTTCACATTGTCTGCGAAACAAGGATACTTCTAACTCTATCCCTTTTGTCATGTCATTTATGTATTCAAGTAGCACTGGCCCTAGTACCACGCCTTGTGGTACTCCACCCATTCCTTCACCTTTTTCACAGACAATCATTCATCATTTCCTTCCTGTCAGTTATATCTTAATTCACTGTAGTGTTTTCCCCCTTTCATTCTTGCCGTCTCCTCTAGCTTTTATAACAGTCTCTTGTGCAGCACTGTGTCTAAAGCCTTCCTTCACTCCAAGAAGATGCAATCTACCAATCCCTCTCCAGCCTTCTTCGGTTACCTCGTCGTAAAACTCCAGTAGACTTCTCAGATAGGACTTACCACTTTTGAAGCCATGCCAGTTCCCATGGATGAATCAGTAGTTTAACACTTCCTGTCTGTCTTTTAAAAACTGGGACAACATTTGATGTCTTCCACTGTGTCGATAAACTTGTTGAAGCGTGTTGCAAGAAGAGCACACAGTATCTCTGCTCTCTCGGGACCCACAGAAAGATGTTATCTGGCCCCACCCTCCCTTCAAGGTATCTAGCTCACAGTAGCTTTGTCACTTCCTCTCCAGTTTATGTATTGTATGCAGCACTCGCTGGTGCACTGTATTTCTTCAGTTTGCTGGTATACTTCCAACCTCTGAGAATACCTCTTTAAATCTCTTGTTGAGCTCATCACAGACTTCCTGGCTATTCCTTATGAGTTCCCCTGCTTCCCTTTTCAGATAAATTACCTTGTGCTTTACTGCTGTCTTCCTTCCGATGTAGTTATATAATCACTTTGGACTGGATTTGGCTTTCGATGCTATGTCATTCTCATATTGTAGTTATGCCTCTCTTCTTACTCATACATAATCATTTCTGGATTTTCGACTCAGTTCCTTGTTTTCCTGAGTTCCTTCCCTTATATATTTTCCTCATGTTTTGGCCTCTTTATACCTCTGGGTAAACCTACCATGGGCTCACTCTTTATTCCCATTGTTTCTTTGTACTAAGTATGAATTTCTCCTCTGCCTCCCTGGACTTTCTTGCCACATTCTCCACCTCACTCACTGTTTTCTCCTCTAATTCTCTCTTTCCATTGCACCTCTTGCATGAACTATCTCATGCCTGTGTAGTCTCCTCTTTTGAAGTTTGGATTCTCACATTTTTCCCATGCTGCTTCACCCTCCACTGTTCCACAAGGCATTCAAAACTTATTATTGTGTGATCTCAAGTGCTGGGGGGCCTTTTTATTTGTAATATCTCCTATATTGCAACCGCTCAGGGTGAATACAATGTCCAGCCTTGCTGGTATATCATCATCTCTCTCTCTGGTTGTATCCTTAAGATGATGGTGAATAAAGTTCTCAGTTGCCACCTCCAGCATCTTAGCCCTCCATGTTTCTGATCCACTGTGTGGTTCTAGGTTCTCCCAGTCAGTTTCCTTGTGGTGAAAGTCACCCATGACTAGTATTTTGGCCTGCCCATATGGGTGCAGCTGGCAACTTCAGTTAGTACATCCACCATTCCTCTGATGCTTTTATATTGTTGCCTTGGCCTCTTGCTGTTTAGTGGTGGGTTGTGCATCTGTGTGTGTGTGTGAGTAGCCTTCAAAATCATGAGGTAGTCGTAATTTTACCATTTTAAGCACTTGTAATAGTAATATTTTGAAAGTTTGGGCAACTTTTTAACCAATACTGATATTTTGGCAACCCCCCCTAGTGTTCAATGTCTGTAATGTTGTAACAAAAAGTGCTATTGTAGATCATGAAAAAGTTCATACATGATGCAAACTATTTCAATGTTAAGAATGCTTGAAGTATTTTAACCAATTAACTATATTTCAACACACAGTGGTGTTCATACAGGAAACAAAACCTCGTTCAAAATATTTTGTTCAGAAAATTTCCTCTTAACTCAAGAAAAACTTCAGATAGGATGTAAACTATATCAGCATTCAGTGTTTGAGATGTATTAGCCCCAAGAAGGATGTATATCACAAAAATATTTACAGCAAAAGTTGCATCTTAAAACACATCTGAGATTTCATACAAGAATGAGATAAACCTCACCAGTGTTGTGTCTGAAATATTTTAAATATAAAACAGATCTTAATTAACATATTTGCATTCTGTTCAACATGAGAAAGTTCATACAGAAGAGAAACTGTATTATTGTTGTGTGTGAATTTTTTTAGCTCTAACTTTTATCTTGTCGGACACTTGAGAGTTCCTGGCGAAGATAAATCATACTAGTGTTAAGAATATACTTGTAGCGCAGCAACATCTCGACTAATTAATGAAATTCATGCTTGATGTAATTTTTTTTATTTCTTTATTAAATGACTTTAGTTGATACATGTTTTCCTATTTCCTTTATACATGTTCCTCTATGAAGCCATAATTTTACGATAAAGTGTTTGACTTCAAAGAGTCTTGGGTAATTGTAACAGATAAGAGGTAATACTCCTCTTAGTGCTCATATTTCTCGACCTTGCTCTGTGTTATTACAAATTCTTCAGAATAATCAAGAAAATTCACCATGACAAGTGGTATGATTACATTTTTTGATATACTGAATATTTACAGGTTTTATCACTATGAGTCGGGTTTAGCACTTAGTTCTGATTGTAATAATACTAGTATCACTATGAATATATTAATATAAATAAAATCTGTGCCAATGAATCACATAGTTCTCGGATTTGTGTTATATGTGGCAAGATATTTGGAGGGACATTAACTGCCCTCTGCTGTGCTCACAGTACCTTTCTTGGTAGAAGAAACAGCAAAGCTGAAAGAATATGTACTCTTCAAGGGGGAGCTCTTTGTCCTGGTGAAGAGACTTTTGGTCTGAGCAATTGGATATTTCAGCCTTCCTCCTCCGACCGAACCTAATTACAACCTACTCCTCCCTCCCCTGCCCATCCTTCCCATCCCACCTCCCTTTCCCATCCCTCCCCTCTCCTTCCTTTCCTGCTTTTGGCCTTTGGGGTCTTTCCCTCCAAAATTCTAGCTCCAACGTTGGAGAAAGGATGTCATTGTCTGTCCCATTCTGTTGAGGCCCTTGGAGGTGGTGATGTTTACCGTGGAATCTGGATCATCTGGGGATTCTCTGATGCACTCTCTGGAGTCCCAGACGGCTGCTAATGGTGTCCTTTGGGTGACAGGTGTATATCTGGAGGCTGCCTGTCGGTTTCAGGAAGTGGTGGCCAAAGGAGGTATGCCTTGCAGCGGGCTTCTGACCACCCTCTCTTTTGTCCTCCGAGGTGGCTCAGTGGATGTGATGTTGCTATCCTGGATTGCCAGTTTACTGGCATGAAAGGTACAGCAGGGTACAGGTTCCATGCCACATCTGCACTTCCGGCCGTACTGAGGGCCTTGGCAGCAGAGGGGGATATACAATCCCTTTCATTCCTCCTGGGAGCTACCACTCCACGTACCCATTTTTTTTAAAGAAACCTAACCACGGAGTCCCATGTCTATGAAATTCCTTCTCCTCGACCCCTTTCTCCTGTGGCACCCACTCACGACCCTGCCTTGTCTAAGAAACGTCCAACTAGTGATCCAGTGGTCAATGATCACGACAGGTCATGGGTCCTGAGCTGCTTTGGGGATTAGTGTGAAGGGTTACAAAGCCATGGCTTGCTTTTGTAGTGTTTTAAAATCTGAGGTTGGAGTGTTGAAGGAGGAGGTCCTGCTCCTCCAGGAGGAAATCAGGAGGCTGAAGGTTCACCTCGACGGGTTTGGGAGTGAGTGTGAGGTGGCTGGAGTGGTTGAGGGGAATGAGGCTACCAGCAGTGAGGTGCAGTCTGTCAGTAACTGCGAGGAGGCTGAAGGTGGGGGGGGACGAAAAGGCTACCAGCAGTGGGATGCAGTCCAGCACCAGCACCTCCAGCAGTGATTTGGAGAGTGGCAGCCGCTTTAAGTGGCAAGTGGTTCACAATTCAGGAAGAAGGAAGATAAGGAAGGTTAACAGAGAAGATGTGAATGTAGGAAATCGATTCTCTGTTCTCCAGGACGAGTGTACTTCAGTGGTTAGTGAGGTTAAAGGTACCACTGACTCTCCTGCTAATCAAGGTAAGAATATTCTGATTGTAGGAGATTCTCAGGTAAGATATATGGACCGTGCTTTTTGTAACAGAGATAGGAAGGTCAGACAGAGGGTGTGCCTCCCAGGAGCTGGTGTAGGTGACATAGTCAGCAGGTTGAATAATATTATGTCAGGTAATGGGAACAAGCCCATTATCTGTCTTAGTGCTGGTGGAAATGACATTGGAAAGGGCAGGAGACAGGAGCTGCTGGATAAGTACAGGTCAGCCATAGAAGTAATCAGGTCTAAGGAAGGGATCCCAATCATATATAGCATTTTGCCTAGAAAGAGAGTGGGTAATGAATGGATGTTTAGGGCAATTGGTATAAATTGCTGGCTAGACAGGTACTGCAAGGAACTTGCAATCCCATTCATTGATAACTGGGACAAATTCTATGGCAAACATGATATGCATGCAAGGGATGAGGTTCATCTCTCTGGGGCTGGAGTGGATGCATTAACCAATTCGATTGAAGGGGTCATTGATGACTTTTCTAGGACTTTAAACTGATAGATTATAGAGGTATGGGTGTTTGTGAGAATCAATCAGGCTGCAGTACTAGGGTTGAAAACAGCAGATATTACCAGAATACCCCAGGGATATGTTTAAAGGCAATATTCAAAATGAGTTGCTAGTAAAGGCAAAGCAATTGTTCAACAAATAGAGATAGTAGAGGGCAACGAGTGACTAGCTCCCTTAAGGTTTACTATACAAATAGTAAGAGTCTAAGAAATAAGATAGGTGAGCTTAGACTACTTGCAAGTGCAGGTAATATAGATATTATTGATATAACGGAGACCTGGTTCAACTTGAATGATAGAGAAATGCCTTCCGAGTGCAACATACAGGGTTATAAACTATTCCACACTGACAGGGTCAACAGGAAGGGTGGTGGAGTGGCGATGTATGTCAGTGATAATTTAAACTGTTGTGTTAGACAAGATATAAGATTAGAAACATCGGACACAGAATCTGTTTGACTTCAGTTTCCCGAAAACTTTGAAAAATTTATTTTGGGTGTGATTTATAGGCCCCCAAACCTTGATAGGGAGTGCGGTAGGCTGCTATGGGACGAAATTCATACGGCGTCTAGATGTGAGAATGCTGTGTTAATGGGAGATTTTAACTTTAGAACAATTGACAGATTGGAACAATGTGACAGGTAATCTTGAGTGTAGTGACTTTCTTGATAAGGTTCAGGATTGCTTTTTAAATTTAGCAGTTTGTGACAGAACCAACTAGCGGAAACAACCTGCTTGACTTGGTTCTTGACAACAAAAAATCACTAGTTAATAATCTTGAGGTTAATGATGAGCTTGGGGAAAGCGATCACAAATCACTTAGTATCAATATATCATGGAATTACCCAGATAACTGCAATCAAGTCTTTGTCCCAAATTTCCGCTTGGCTGACTTCATGGGACTGGGAAATTACCAGGGTGGGCTAAATTGGGATGACCTGACTATGGGTCAGGTAGGTGGTGTTGGTTGCCAATATAATGTATTTCAGAGCATAGTGCAAGCTGCCCAGACAACTTTTGTTCCCAGTAGGGAAATTAGATCTAACAAAAATTATTCCAAATGGATAAACAATAGATTAAAACATCTCATTGGTCAAAAGAGAGGCATATATAGGGGTATCAAAAGAGGGGAAGAGCAGTTAAGATATCAATATATTCAATTAAAGAGAGAAATAAAAAAAGGAACAAGAAAAGCGAAAAGGGATTATGAGGCTAAGGTCACAAGGGATTCGAAGACTAACCTAAAAGGGTTCTTTCAGGTATACAGAAGTAAGATTAGGGACAAGATAGGCCCACTTAAGAGTAACTCAGGTCAGATCACTGACTGATAAGGATATGTGTGAGCTTTTCAACACTTACTTCCTCTCAGTTTTTACTCAGGAAGATACTAGCGGAATTCCAGAAATAATAAATTATGTAGAACAGGAAGATAAACTATGCACGATTGGGGTAACTAGTGACATGGTCCTCAGACAAATAGAGAAATTAAAACCTAACAAATCCCCAGGCCCTGATGAACTGTTTGCAAGGGTTTTAAAGGAATATAAAGAGGAGTTTTTCAAACCTTTGGCTAATCTTTTCAATATATCACTACAAATTGCCATAGTGCCAGACAAGTGGAAAATGGTTAATGTAATACCTATTTACAAGGCAGGTGACAGGTCCTTAGCTTCGAACTATAGACCAATAAGCCTTACCTCCATAGTGGGAAAATTTATGGAATTAATAATTGCCGAGACAATTCGTAGCCATCTTGAAAGGCATAAATTTATTAATGAATCTCAGCACGGTTTTACAAAGGGGCGTTCCTGTCTTACGAATTTACTAACTTTTTTCACTAAGGTATTTGAGGAGGTAGATCATGGTATTGAATATGATATTGTGTATATGAACTTCAACAAGGCTTTCAATAGAGTTCCACATCAGAGGCTGTTGAGAAAACTTATGGCACACAGAATAGGAGGAGAAATTTTTTCCTGGGTAGAGGCATGGTTAACAAATAGGCAGCAGAGAGTTTGCATAAATGGGGAGAAATCAGAATGGGGCACGTCACAAGCGGTGTTCCACAGGGGTCAGTGTTGGGCCCCTTGTTGTTCACAATTTACATAAACGACATAGATGAGGGAATAAATAGCGATATAAGCAAATTTGCTGATGACACTAAAATAGGCCGTCCAATTCATTCTAATGAGGACATTAGAGCACTCCAGGATGATTTGAATAGACTGATGCAGTGGTCGGAGAAGTAGCAGATGCAGTTTAATATAGACAAATGCAAAATTCTAAATATTGGACAGGAAAATAACCATGCCACATATAAACTAAATAATGTAGATCTTAATATTACTGATTGCGAAAAGGATTTAGGAGTTCTGGTTAGCAGTAATCTAAAACCTAGACAACAGTGCAAAAGTGTTTGCAATTAAGCTAACAGAATCCTTGGCTTCATATCAAGAAGTATAAATAATAGAAGTCCTCAGGTTGTCCTTCAACTTTATATATCTTTGGTTAGGCCCCATCTAGATTATGCTGCACAGTTCTGGTCACTGTATTACAGAATGGATATAAATGCATTGGAAAACGTCAGTTGCCGTGCTCCTTCCGTAGTGAATGGGACCTGACCTGACTACCTTAAGCCATTGGCTTAAGCTGGTGGGTGAATTGGACCTGCCTCGTATGGGCCAGTAGGCCTGTTCTTATGTTTCAGAGTCCTTTTTTGACAAAATTCGTTGTATTACAGTCAACTTCTACTCTGACTATCAGACAACAGCATCAGCAAGGCACTCCTTCGCCATGTTGGCCACAACATTTCTTTCCATGTTCTGAAGAATGGCACATATATTGTCGCAGTACAAAATGCAGAGCAGGCACATAATCTTTCACTTCTTGACATTGTTGACAGCACACCAGTTACGTTTCGCACGCATTTCTCCCTTAACCCTTTCCCCTTTCGGTGTTGGTCCCATTATATTACGGCTTTGAAGCCAGTGTCTGTCCCGTAGTACTATGCCATGAGCTCAACTCACTCAGATAAGCTACGAGTGGTAAATTTGGGCCTAGATATGAGAAACTGGGTCTATGTGGTAAGTGTGTACCATATAAAAAAAAATCCTGCAGGATGCAATGCATAATGAGAAAAAACTGCGACCGTGGAAGACAAACAGAATGTAGATGTAGTGATATAGTATACACAGATTTTGCAATCATGGTGTAATAGCACACAAAATGTGTGCTGGCAAAGTGGGCAGATGGAGCTTCACCTTTCTAGCCAATCAAACAGAGTTAAAGCTGCCATAGTTAAGAGCTCTGTTCCACAAATCACAGTACTTGCCCCCCTCCTGTTCCTCATCCTCAAATCAAACATAGAGATGTTAGCCATAGCACTGTGTCATCCTTTGCAGATGATAAGACTGTCATCCATTGAGGACACAGTAAATCTCCTAGAAGATATAAACCAAGTTTTCCAATGGGCAACAGAGAACAATATGATGTTCAACGAAGACAAATTCCAACTACTCCGTTATGTAAAACTGGAGGAGATAATAACTAGCACTGAGTATACTACAAACTAATCACACAATAGAGAGGAAAAGTAATGTGAAGGACCTGGGAGTGATAATGTCTGAGTATCTCACCTTCAAGGATCACAACAGTGTCACTGTCACATCTGCGAGGAAAATGATAGGATGGATAATGAGAATGTTTAAAACGAGATGCCAAGCCAATGATGATCCTTTTTAAATCAATTGTTGTCTCTCTGAATACTCTTGTACATTAACATCCCCATTCAAGGCAGGTGAAATCGCAAGTCTAGAGAATGAACAGAGAACCTTTACTGCACATACGAGTTCTGTCAAACACCTTAACTACTGGAATGCTCGGAAGCACTTAACTTGTCTCTCACCTGCATTCCAGTGAGTACAAGTCATAATCTACACTTGGAAAATCCTAGTGGGACTGGTCCCTAATCTGCACACACAAATCACTCCCTATGAAAGTAAAAGACTTTGCAGGCTGTGCAACATACCCCAATAAAAAGTAGGGGCACCATTAGTACAGTAAGAGAAAACACAGTAAGTATCCGGGGTCCAAGAATGTTCAACAACCTCCCACCAGCCATAAGAACAGGAATTACCAATAGACCCCTGGCTGCCTTCAAGAGGGAGCTGGACAGATACCTAAAATCTGTGCCGGATCAGCCAGGCTGTGGTTCATATATTGGACTATGTGCAGCCAGCAGTAACTGCCTAGTTGATCAGGTCCTGATCCACAGGGAGGCCTGGTCATGGACCGGGCTGTGGGGAGGGGTTGATCCCTGGAATACCCTCCAGGTAGACAAGTGTTTTTGGTTTATAGCGGCGAATTAACGGTGTTTTTTCGTATGGTTTTTATGGGTATATGCTCATTTTTTTTGGGTCTCATTTGACAGAATGGAAGATATATTAGAGGAATAGAAATGATTTTGATTAGTTTCAAAATAAGAAAAAGTTTTGGAATGAGATTAATAAGTTGAGGAAGCCTAGAGAACAAATGGATTTGACAGTTAAAAATAGGAGAGGAGAGTTATTAAATGGAGAGTTAGAGGTATCGGGAAGATGGAGAGAATATTTTGAGGATTTGTTAAATGTTGATGAAGACAGGGAAGCTGTGATTTCGTGTGTAGGGCAAGGAGGAATAACATCTTGTAGGAGTGTGGAAGAGCCAGTTGTGGGTGTAGGGGAAGTTCGTGAGGCAGTGGGTAGAATGAAAGGGGGTAAGGCAGCTGGGATTGATGGGATAAAGATAGAAATGTTAAAAGCAGGTGGGGATATAATTTTGGAGTGGTTGGTGCTATTATTTAATAAATGTATGGAAGAGGGTAAGGTACCTAGGGATTGGCAGAGAGCGTGTATTGTTCCTTTGTATAAAGGCAAAGGGGACAAAAGAGAGTGCAAAAATTATAGGGAATAAGTCTGTTGAGTGTACCTGGTAAAGTGTATGGTAGAGTTATTATTGAAAGAATTAAGAGTAAAACAGAAAGCAGGATAGCAGATGAACAAGGGGCTTTAGGAAAGGTAGGGGTGTGTAGACCAAGTGTTTACAGTGAAACATATAGGTGAACAGTATTTGGATAAGGGTAAAGATGTTTTTGTGGCATTTATGGATTTGGAAAAGGCGTATGATAGGGTAGATAGGGGGCAATGTGGCAGATGTTGCAGGTGTATGGAATAGGAGGAAGGTTACTGAAAGCAGTGAAGAGTTTTTATGAGGATAGTGAGGCTCAGGTTAGAGTGTGTAGGAGGGAAGGGGACTATTTCCCAGTAAAAGTGGGCCTTAGACAAGGATGTGTGATGTCACCGTGGTTGTTCAATATATTTATAGATGGGGTTGTAAGAGAAGTGAATGCAGGGTCTTGGCAAGAGGTGTTGGGCTAAAAGATAAAGAAGCAAATACAAAGTGGGAGTTGTCACAGTTGCTTTTGCTGATGACACTGTGCTTTGGGAGATTCTGAAGAGAAGCTGCAGAGGTTGGTGGATGAATTTGGTAGGGTGTGTAAAAGAAGAAAATTGAAAGTGAATATAGGAAAGAGTAAGGTGATGAGGATAACAAAAAGAATAGGTGACGAAAGATTGGATATCAGATTGGAGGAGAGAGTATGGATGAGGTGAATGTATTCAGATATTTGGGAGTGGACATGTCGGCGGATGGGTCTATGAAGGATGAGGTGAATCATAGAATTGATGAGGGAAAAGGGTGAGTGGAGCACTTCGGAGTCTGTGGAGACAAAGAACCTTGTCCATGGAAGTAAAGAGGGAATGTATGAGAGTATAGTTATACCAACGCTCTTATATGGGTGTGAAGCATGGGTGATGAATGTTGCAACGAGGAGAAGGCTGGAGGCAGTGGAGATGTCATGTCTGAGGTCAATGTGGTGTGAATATAATGCAGAGAATTCGGAGTTTGGAAATTAGGAGGAGGTGCGGGATTACCAAAACGATTGTTCAGAGAGCTGAGGAGGGGTTGTTGAGGTGGTTTGGACATGTAGAGAGAATGGAACGAGACAGAGTGACTTCGAGAGTGTATAAATCTGTAGTGGAGGGAAGGCGGGGTAGGGTCGGCCTAGGAAAGGTTGGAGGGAGGGGTAAAGGAAGTTTTGTGTGCGAGGGCTTGGACTTCCAGCAAGCATGTGAGCGTATTTGATAGGAGTGAATGGAGGCATATGGTTTTTAATACTTGACGTGCTGTTGGAGTGTGAGCAAAGTAACATTTATGAAGGGATTCAGGGAAACCGGCAGGCCGGACTTGAGTTCTGGAGATGGGAAGTACAGTGCCGGCACTCTGAAGGAGGGGTGTTAATGTTGCAGTTTTATAACTGTAGTGTAAAGCACCCTTCTGGCAAGACAGTGATGGAGTGAATGATGATGAAAGTTTTTCTTTTTCGGGCCACCCTGCCTTGGTGGGAATCGGCCGATGTGTTAATAAAAAATAAAAATAGTTTCAAGACGAAGTAGCTTGAAACTGGTGTCGACCAACAACGTTCCCAAGGTCGAAGAATGATTTTTTTTTTATATCAAATGATAGAGAATCTTTTACCGAAGGTAATGAGACCAAAAGTACGAAATTTGATGGAAAACTTACAGAATTACGCTATTGTGAAATTAATGGTTTCAACGATATTTACGCATCGGCGATTTCACCCATTTTGAACCCTATTTTGAGCCAATTCCATTGTTCCAGTCGACCAAACTCTTAACTATTTCGCTAGAACTCCTTTCATTCTATCGACTGAGTACAAGAAACTGCCCATTTATGTATTTCAACTACCCAATAAAGTGATCTGAAATTACTAATTTGGCCAGTTTCACAAAATTCAAGAAAGGCCATTTTCAAAATAGGGTCCAGAATAAACAAGGCAGACATTCCTGGCACTAAAATAACATTTTCTCTGTTTATTAGTCACGTCTCCCGCACCTCTTATATTATGTTTGCTTTCATTTTGAATTTTTATTCACACAAAAAAATAGAAGATTCACTGTTATTCAGACTATTGCATTATTGTAATATTTGTATAAATAATATAAGCGCATTCGTGAATGCATGTTAGACTGGCCAGTTGACGTGTATTGGCCGTGCGACGTGATGTGTGTACTCTCAAACATCGGGAAAATCGAACATTTCCGCTAATTTGACCTGAATTTCAAGCTATTTTTATTCTGTAAAGTATTCAAAATCATGTCTATTTCTGTAATATATCTTCAATTCTATGCATTGAGAACAAGAAAACTAGAATACAATCATAAATACCACACGGAAATACACTGGAAAATGGCTGTTTTAAACCAAAAACACAGTCGCAGTTTTTTTTCTCATTATGCATTGCAGCACTGCTGCAGGAATTATTTATATTGTGCACGTGCACACTGATCATGATGACCCCTTCTCTGACACATAGGCCTATCAGCTATCTCTCGCAAGATTTCAAGCCGCTAGAATTTTGCCATTAGCTCTCTGACAGGTAAGAAGCAGTTAAATTTTCATTTACTGTACAGTATTCCGGTTAAATTTTCATTTAGTATTCATTTTTAGTTTCCCTGTGCTGTATAATTTTACTCATTGTTTTATGTAGTAGTACATATTACAACCTCAGGTTCTAAGGCCTGTTATCTTGAGTGTAAAAGGGAGCTTGGAGGAAAGAAACACAGTAGAAAATGCTTTGAATTGTATTTCCTTCAAGTACATTTATAAGGCTTTATACAACTTATGTACACTATATACAAATAGAGTAGTATTAGTGCATGCCACGGTAGTCAAGGCCAAACAACAGCCAAGAGACAGAGACAACCGTATGACAACCAGCGCAGGGTGGGAATGACAATGGCAAACATGTGAGTGAAATCCACGTCACCTTTACCATTGCCAGACCCACATTATGATTGGTTGAACCAAGTTGTTGATTTGGTGATGGGGCCCCAATCACCAAACCCTTAACAAGATGGTTCGCTGGTTGGTGAGGCAGCCTATGTGGGTGTGTTGAACATGCTCCGAATAAAGGGAACATAATCTTTGCATGCAACACCCCCACCCCAAGAGGGCTCAGGACTAGGCTTTCACCTCAAATGGGTAGAGTGCCACCATGGCACGTTACAATAATGGGACCACCTTTCCCCTCAACCATCCCACTCATTAGATAAAACTAAACTTTTCTCGAGACATAAAGTTCGACTTTAAACTTAAGAGTGAGACAGCAGACGGTAGGGCTAACGTAGGTGCAAGATACCTGCGGTTGGTAGCAGAATATCCCCTCACTAAAAAAAAACCCTTTTTAGGGGAAAAAAAGAGCTGGCTCTACCCAAAGTCCCTAACACATCCTAACCTAATAAATTTGAGATAACACATCAGCCAGCGTATTGTCTTTGCCAGAAATGTGTTTAATATACAATGAATAAGGTTGCAGTCTGAGGCTTCATCTCATGATTCTTGTGTTGTGATTTTTCATGGATTGGAGGTACACCAGAGGGTTGTGGTCGCTGTACATGGTGACCACCTGTGAGGACTGGCCCAGGTAGATGTCAAAGTGCTCTAATGCCAATATCACAGCCAGGGCCTTCTTCTCTATAGTGGAGTAGGCCCTCTGGTGTGGGTGGTATTTAGCCGAAAAGTAGGCCACAGGCTGCAACCCATCGTCCCCAGATTGCAGAAGCATTGCCCCCACCCCAGACTCACAAGAATCTATCTGTAATGAGAAAGGTTTTGAAAAGTCTGGAGACAAAAGAATGGGTGCAGTACAAAGTAATCTCTTTGCTTTTGTAAAAGCATTTTGACATTCTGGGGTCCAATTAAAGGGAATTTTGTGACTGGTAAGAGAGGTTAGAGGTGCAACAATATCTGCAAAGTTTTTACAGAATCTTCTATAAAACCCTACCATCCCTAGAAAACGTTGCATGGATTTTCTGTCAGGGAGTACTGGATATTTTTTGCAAATTTAGGGGCCACTTTGCCACTACCTACTTCATGGCCCAAAAAATTAATAGTAGATTGGCCAAAGGATGACTTTGGTAAATTAACAGTTAAGTGAAAACTCTGGAAGGTCTCAAAGAGAGCCTTAAGCCTAAACATATGTTGGTCCCAAGTGTCCGACACAACAACTATATCATCTAGGTAAGCGGCTGTGCCTTCCAGTCCTTTAATAGCCTGATGGATCAGTCTCTGGAATGATGCAGGCGAGTTTTTCATTCCGAAGGGGGTCACTGTATATTGATAATGACCTCCTGGAATTACGAAGGCAGAGATTTCTTTCGCCTTATGTGTTAAAGGTACTTGATAGTAACCTTCAAGGAGGTCCAATTTGGATACAAAAGTAGCCTTACCCACAAAGTCGA
>WNWK01030254.1:0-23653 GCA_009830355.1 Cherax destructor
GGCACATAAATTACTGGGAATGACTGAAGGCCCTTGATTTGTATTCCCTGGAATGCAGGCGAAGATACATGATAATATACACTTGGGTATAGCCATAAACCCATAGATAGATCTAACATAGTACTAAATGTCGATAATGAGGAATGCCAGAAACAACTAAAGTGGCAAATTGTTTTAATTCATACTACACAACTGTCGCATCAACACTAGTAAGTAAGCTACCAGCTGCATCAAATAGTAAAGTAAAGTAAAGTAAATTTTATTTCGTTGCAAATTGTACAGAGATATTTGTTGTTACAAACATAAACTGAAGTGCAAGGAGAGCCACTGGCATGCCATGGCATTTGGGGCAGCTTAATCTAATGACTTATAGACTACATACATAATATTAGAGAAATTTATTGATTTTTTTTCTAGTTATAAAATTGATTTCAAATTACAATATGATGATATTACATTGTAACAAGTGTTTAGGAGGATGGTAATATAAAATTGCGATTCTTCTTCTTCTTTCAACAAATCGGCCGCTTCCCACCAAGGTGGGTTGGCCCAAAGAGAAAAACAAAAGTTTCTCTTTTTAACTTTAGTAATGTATACAGGAGAAGGGGTTATGCCCCTTTCAGGCATTTTAGTCGACTCTTACGACACGCATGGCTTACGGAGGAAGAATTCTGTTCCACTTCCCCATGGAGATAAGAGGAAATAAGAACAAGAACTAGTAAGAAAATAGAAGAAAACCCAGAGGGGTGTGTATATATATGCTTGTACATGAATGTGTAGTGTGACCTAAGTGAAAGGTAGAAGTAAAAGACATACCTGAAATCTTGCATGTTTATGAGACAGAAAAAAAAAAAAAATTGCGATTATCTTAAGGAAAATAACATTGAGCATTTTTTAAAGTAATTTATAATATGAGTATTTAGTTTGGGCCTGAGTAGGGTGTTACATAATAGTAACATGTTAGTAAAAATTTAAATTATATTATAGGAAAATAATATTGAGCATTTTTTAAAGTAGTTTACAGTTATGAGTATCTAGTTTAGGGTGAGTAGGTGGTTTTTGAGAAGAGCCTTAAATTGATTTTCAGACAAGGTTATCTTAGTATTGACTGGTAATGAATTCCAGATTATGTGGCCCTTTATGTGCATAGAATTTTTACATAGGTTGATATGGACTCGGGGTATATCAAAAAGTGATCTGTGTCTTGTGTTGTGGCCATGGGTCCTATTAAAGTTGGTGAGGAGAATTTTGAGTGGAGGGTTTATATTTGAGTGTAGAGTTTTATGTATGTAGTAGGCACAAGAATAAGTGTGAATGTTCTTTATGGTGAGTAGTTTTAGGCTTTTGAATAATGGTGACGTATGCTGTCTAGAGTGGGAATTTGTTTTCATTCTGACTGCAGCCTTTTGCTGGGTTATGAGTGGTCTGAGGTGATTTAATGTTGTTGATCCCCATGCACAGATTCCATAGGTGAGATAATTGTAGATAAGTGAATGATATAGTGCAAGGAGAGCTGATTGAGGCACATAATAGCGTATCTTTGATAATATGCCTACTGTCTTTGAGATTTTCTTGGAAATTTGTTGTATGTGTGTTTGGAATTTAAGGCCACTGTCAAGGTGGATTCCTAGGAATTTTCCCTCTGTGAGTCTTGTGATGGGTGAACCATTGAGCATTATGTTAAGTGGAACATTTGTGGCTTTGTTTCCAAACTGTATGAAGTAGGTCTTGTCAGTATTGAGAGTAAGCTTGTTAGTCGTCATCCATGTAGATATTTTCTGTAATTCGGCATTAACAGTGTTGGCCAGTATGACTGGATTTGGGAGAGAGAAGACGTATGTTGTGTCATCACAGACTCTGATAGTTTAAAATATACTATACCAATAAAGGGGTAACTCCACACAGTTGTCGACTAGTAAGTGTATCTCATGACTTCGTGCAAAAAGAACTAAGCAGGTTAAACCCAACTAAGAGCACCGGCCCAGATAACATCCCGTCTAAATTCCTAAAAGATGGTGCCTCTGAACTCGCAATCCCCATTGCTCACATAATAAATTTGTCCATCACCACTAATACAGTACCAGAGGGGTTCAAGGAAGCCACAGTTACTCCTATCTTCAAGAAAAATAGTAGGTCTGATGTCAGCAACTATAGGCCTGTTAGTATACTCAGTGTAATATCCAAAATTCTAGAGAGGGCGGTGTACTGTCAAGTAGTTAAATATCTTAGTGACAACAACATTCTTCATAGTTACCAATCAGGCTTTAGGAGCTCTTACTCAACTGACACCTCCTAATTAATCTGATGGATTACATGAGAACTGAAATGTCGATAGGGGAACCTCATAGGAATGGTAACTTTAGACTTGCAAAAGGCCTTCAATACTGTCAACTACAATGTATTATGTAAGAAACTTCAAGCATCGGCATAGGTTCCATAGACTGGTTTAAGTCCTATCTTAACAATAGGAAACAAATTGTCAAAATCAACAAAACAGAATCAGAACCACTGACGATAGCATGTGGAGTTCCCCAAGGTAGTATTCTGGGTCCCTTATTATTCCTGTGTTATGTAAATGACATGCCCATCAGTGTCAAGTGCAAACTCCTACTGTATGCAGATGACAGTGCTCTGTTAGTGTCAGGTAAAAACCCACAAGATATAGCTAATGTATTAACACTGGAACTGAAGTCCTGCAGCAAATGGTTAGTAGACAACAAACTATCGTTACACCTCGGGAAAACAGAAGCCATACTCTTTGGCACGAAATATAAACTGAGAAGGGTAAATAATTTTAATGTCCGGTGTAATGGGGAATCCATCACTTCAGTTTCCTCAGTAAAATATCTGGGAATCCCCTTTGACCCATGCATGTCAAGAGAATTGATAGGGAACAGTGTAGTAAAGAAAGCGAATGCCAGACTGAAGTTCCTCTACAGACAAGCACTGTGTCTACCTACTGAGGCTCGCAGGACCCTATGTCTAGCCCTTATACAATGTCATATGGACTATGCTTGCTCTACATGGTACTCTGCCTTGACAAAAAAACTGAAAGATAAGCTGCAAATCACCCAGAACAAAATGGTAAGATTCATCCTGGACCTGGGTCCAAGAGAACATGTAGGCCAGGATGAATTACAACAATTGGATATGCTGAATATTGAAGACAGAGTAAAACAACTTAAGTTAAAATAAGTTTATAAAATTGCTCACAAACAGTTTCCAGAATATCTTGCTGCCAATTTTGTCAAGGCTGGGAACCAAAGCAGTCATAGTACTAGGGGGAGAGAGCACAACTTTGTAGTACCCACAGTCAGTGGCCAGGCTTCATACACCTGTTATTGTAAAGCAATAAAGGAATGGAACAGACTGCCTGCACATGTCAAAGCCAGTCATAGCATGAGCCAGTTCAAGAAGAGCCAAAGGTCCTAATGAATGTAGCGACAGAAAGGGGGAGAATAATTTTTTATTTTTTTAGCAAACATACATGTAAATGTAAATAACTCTTTTTACCTTATTCCTAGTATATATTCTTTATAGTATAAAAACATATATCTCCTACAGTATATAATATTAAGGTATTAAATGGACCCAATTGAAATAAGTCACTCTGTCTGACTTTTTTGGGTTATCCTAGGTTCTCTACACATATGCTGCTATGTATGATGATCTATGTAACTGTATTTGTGTATACCTGAATAAACTTACTTACTTACTTACCAAATTTGCACATGAAAATCACTCCCAATGAAAGCAAAAGACTCGGCAGGAGATGCAACATTCCTCAATGAAAAGCAAGGGTGCCATGAGTACACTGAGAGACAACACAATATGTGTTCGGGGCCCAAGACTGTTCAACTGCCTCCCAGCATACATAAGGGGAATTACCAATAGACCCCTGGCTGTCTTCAAGAAGGCATTGGACAGGCACCTAAAGTTATTACCTGACCAGCCAGGCTGTGGTTCGTACGTCAGTTTGCATGCGGCCAGCAGTAACAGCCTGGTTGATCAGACCCTGATCCACCATGAGGACTGGTCTGAGACCGAGCCGGAGGTGCGTTGACCCCCGAAATCCTCTCCAGGTATACTCCAGAATTTATAATTGTGACTCCACTCTCCCAATTTATGTGTGTGTTAATATACAGTAACTAATGGCACTGGAAACTTAAAATTTTGGTTTCGAATTGGATTTTTGTAATATTAGTGATAAGAAAAGTAGGGTAATGGTGTTCCATCTGTGATTAAACATGAACTTTGTTATTAATAAATTCTTGTCTAATTTTCTGAGAAATTAAAGGTTTTCTTATTTTCTTTCTTCTTGACGATACCTTTGTATACTGTATTTGTAACTCATATCTGCAATCATATATAAATCACTGACATAAAACGAAAAAAGTAACATTATGCCCGCAATGCACAGCATATTAGGGGCTTTTGGCATGTACATCTCATTACTAATTATATTTCTTGTCTACCATGTATCATTGTACCATGTCTCAATAAAGTATTATTATTATTATTATTATAACAATGACCCCAATGAAAATAAGTCATTCTCCCCAATGGAAATAAGTCATTCTTGTCTGACTTTTTGTGTTATCCTAGGTAATTTACACTATGTATGATAAGTGTACTTATGTGTACTTGTGCCTAAATAAACTTAATAAAATCTCATTCATCACTCACCTCTGTCTCACCTTTTAATCACTGATAATAAATAATTTAATCACAGGTTGCCATGCATAAAGGCAGAAGCTCTAAACCTGTTATAAAATCACAGCCATCAGTGATGAATGGAAGGTAATATACAAAATTTTTAAGGCGATAAAAAAAATGCCGACTTGACAAAAAAAACTTTGTTGTTGTTGTTATAAGAGACGTCGCTTTTAAAATAGTCACTGTTATATTTTTTGACTCACTTTCCCTTGAACGATTATATTACAATTATATTATGTACTTTAAAAAGAATTAAATCCATAGGAATCATAAAAAATCTGCTATACACAATTACATAGAATATCATATATAGCAGCATGTGTAGGACTTATGTATTTCCATTGGGGTCCTTGTGATAATTATTATTTATATTTAAAAGTTAAAAAACAGGTATCTTAACTATGTAAAAGCAGTTACAATAAAAGAAGACATACTAGGGGAGAGGTAAAATTAGTTATTTTCATATAAGAAATCACTCTCCTCCCTTTCTGTAGCTTTATTCATGAGGTACATTTTGGTTCTCTTCTTAAACCTTTGAAACTTGTGAGTTCATTACCTTTGTACCTTGTTCAGCTATCAAAACTTTGGGGCCCAGTCTTTGGACCCATTATGTACCTCTGTAATCTGTATATACCTTTGTAACTTGTCATGATTGTGACCAGATCTACCTGAGATCACTTTTTGATATACCCCGTGTCCATATCAACCTATGTAAAAATTCTATGCACATAAAGGGCCCCAGAATCTGGAATTCATTACTAGTAAATTCTAAAATAACCTTGTCTGAAAATCATTTTAAGACTTCTCAAAAACCACCTACTCACCCTTAACTAAATACTCATACTCAAAAAATACTCAATGTTATTTTCCTATAGGATAATTTCTATTTTTACTATTATGTTCTATTATATTACTTTAAAAAATGCTCAATGTTATTTTCCTATCAGATAATTTCAATTTTTACCATTATATTACTATTATATTACCACATAATCACCCTAAACTAAATACGCATTCTGTAAATTACTTTTAAAAATGCTAAATGTTATTTTCCTTAATATAATTTCAATTTTTACTATTAACTACCATCCTACTAAACACTTGTTACAATGTAGTATCACCATAATGTAATTTGAACAAAGTAATATCATCATATTGTAATTTGAACAATATTTAAACAAGTCAAACTCAATCAATTTCTCCAATATTATGTACATAGTCTATAAGCCATTAGATTAAGCTGCCCTCAATGCCATGGCATGTCAGTGGCTCTCCTTGCACTTCTATGTAAAATTGCGAAGAAATAAAATTTGTATTTGTATTTGTAACTTGTTCAGCTATCAAAACTTTGAGGCCCAGTCCCTGGACCCATTATGTACCTCTGTAATCTTTTGACTACCGCCCACAGGATGGGTATGAGGTGCATAATAAAGATATTAAACTAACTAACTTCTTGAACTGGCTCATGCTATGACAGGCTTTGACATGTACAGGCAGTCTATTCCATTCTTTTATTACAGTACAGAAAAATGTCTTTGAAGCCTCATCAATGACTCTAGGTATTGCAAAGTTGTTCTCCCTTCCCCTCGTTCTGTAATTGCACTGGTTCCTTGCCTTAATAAAATTGGCAGTAAGATATTGGGGACACTGGTTGTGAGCAATTTTATAAACGTAATTTACCTTTAGTTGATTTACTCTGTCTTCAACATTCAGCATGTCCAGTTGTTGTAATTCATTCTGGCCTACATGGTGAGATTCATTATGGACCCAGGTCCATAATGAATCTCACCATTTTGTTCTGGGTGATTTGTAGCTTATCTTTCTTTTTTTTTTTTTTTTTTTTTTTAAACAGAGTACCATGAAGAGCCAGAGTAGTCTATAATACATTGTATGAGAGCTAGACATAAGGTCCTGTGAGCCTCAGTAGGTGGACATTGCGCCTGTCTGTAAAGGAACTTTAGTCTGACATTCGCTTTCTTTACAACATTATTCCCTATTAGTTCTCCTGACATGCTTGGGTCGAAGGGGATTCCCAGAAATTTCACTGAATTTACTGTAATAATAGGTTCCCCATTACACTGGACATTAAAATTATTTACCCTTTTCAATTTATGTTTCGTAACAATGTAGCAATTGCATCTGCTCGAAAAATGACAGGATGGATAATGAGAACCTTCAAAACCAGGGATGCCAAGCCCATGTTGACACTTTACAGATTGCTTGTTCTATCTAGGCTGGAATATTGCTGCACACTAACTGCACCTTTCAAGGCGGGTGAAATTGCTGACCTTGAAAATGTGCAGAGAACCTTCACCGCACGCATAAGTGCGATAAACCACCTCAACTACTGGGAACGCTTGAAGTTCCTAAACCTGTACTCTCTAGAACGCAGGCGGGAGAGATACATTATTATATACACATGGAAAATTCTCGAGGGATTAGTACCAAACTTGCACACAAAAATCACTCCCTACGAAAGCAAAAGACTCGGCAGGCGATGTAACATCCCCCCAATGAAGAGCAGGGGTGCCACTAGCACGTTGAGGGACAACACAATAAGTGTCAGGGGCCCAAGACTGTTCAACTGCCTCCCAGCATACATCAGGGGGATTGCCAACAAGCCCCTGGCTGTCTTCAAGCAGGCACTGGACAGGCACCTCAAGTCGGTACCTGATCAGCCGGGCTGTGGTTCGTACGTTGGACTGCGTGCGGCCAGCAGTAACAGCCTGGTTGATCAGGCTCTGGTCCAACATGAGGCCTGGTCACAGACTGGGCCGCGGGGGCGTTGACCCCTGGAATTCTCTCCATGTAGACTCCAGGTAGACGTGCCCTGTGGCCTGGTGGCTAAAGCTTTCGTTTCACACTGCGATATCCGGGTTCGATTCCCGGCGAGGGTAGAAATATTGGGGGTGTTTCTTTACACTGGTTGTGTATGTTCACCCATCAGTAAAATGGGTACCTGGGTGATAGTGGACTGGTGTGGGTCGCATCCTGAGGCAAAACTGACCTAATTTGTCCAAAATGCTCTACATAACAATCGGCTTTTTATATAGTAGTATGTCATTAATCAATCAATCAATCAATCAACTTTATTTCTGATAATATTACAAAGTGGGGTTTACATATTATGTTATTTATACATTTTATGAAATAAGTATTACAATTATTACAAGAAGGCCAATAATATGCCTAGGTATGCCTAGGCATTTCAGGCAGTCTTATACTAGACCTTACTCTATAGTGACACAATGATTATACTGGTATTAAGGTTAGGTAATTGTAGTGATTAACTAGGTTTACAAAATTGAGGAAGTTCAAAAATTTAAAAATTTAACAATTAGTTTATATATTAATGGAAATGGTGACGTGTTGGCATGATACAGTTTCTATATTAGAGTGTCTTAGGCAAACTTATGACTAGCTTAAGAATTATGAAGCAATAGTTGTATTAGAATTTTGGTTACAGTCATGTACAAATTAAGGGAAATCACAGATATCAATAAGTGTAATTTGCTGTGGATATGTGCAAGATAAAGTAGTTTTCATGTGGTTAGCTACCGGTTGAGTGCGTAAGTGAGATAAGATTTAGATTTTGCCACCTAAGTGGCTAGTTTATTGTGCACCCCATATCCATCCTGTGGACGGTAGCGCAAGAGCATATGGATACACAAAAGGCCTAGGCACTAGGCCCCAAAAGGGTTAACAATTGTACATTTGGATTTATATCTACATTTCACTTATCTGTTACAAGCAAATTTAGGAAATTTGCTTAGTATAACTGGTATCTTATTTTCATTAATAAGATATCTTGACATGTCACATAGGTTATTATACTGTCTATCTCTATATTCCTCAATAAGTGGACAATTAAGCACATAGTGTTCAAGACAGTGACCATATGCCTGATCACATTATTTGCATTTAATTTGATCATCATCTGTGTCTCCCAAACTGCCAGAAGTATGTACCTGTAGCCGAGATAAGATGTTTTTTAACGGTGCTTTTGAAAATGGAGGTTGATGTCAGCTAGGCCTTTATACCTAATATAATTAAATCATCAGTAAGAGTAAAAAATGGAGTGTACATTAATGAGTGCCTGACGAGAACGACACAACCTTTTGTAAAGATTGAGAAAACCTAAAAAGGATAACAGTGACAAAATCCATCAGTGCTTCCCTGGACCCATTATGTACCTCTGTAATCTTTTGACTACCGCCCACAGGATGGGTATGGGGTGCATAATAAAGATATCAAACTATCAATGCTTCACTCGATATGGGAAAATTCTAATGAGAAAAACAGAAGTAGGCTATTTAAATACTATCACAAATGAACATGATCTCTCCAACTTCCTTTGAGAGGCAGATCTTACCGAGACTGATTAACCAATTCGTCCTTAACATTATTATCTACTTTTAGTGTATGTTCCTACTGCATTATCGCGCAAATCCTTGTACTGTACTATCTTTTAATTGTTAGTACCAACTGCCTTATGTCCTATGTTTATTGTGCTATTGCTTGCTTAAATTTTGTGCTGTAAGTCAAAAAGCTTATTGTGCCTTTATCACTTCATACTCCCATTTCCATGAACGTGCCCATCTGTGCTCATGATAACGTGAACACAGATGTGCATGTTTGTGGAGCAACTTGCAATGTGAACAGACTGACTGATGTTGTAGTGGCCAGGCTTAGGCTTGGCTACAAGTACTTCTGGCAGTTTGGGAGACACACAGATGATGATCAAATTAAATGCAAATAATTTGATCAGGCATATGGTCACTGTCTTGAACACTATGTGCTTAATTGTCCACGTATTGAGGAATATAGAGATAGACAGTATAATAACCTATGTGACATGTCAAGCTATCTTATTCATGAAATAAGATACCAGTTATACTAAGCAAATTTCCTAAATTTGCTTGTAACAGATAAGTGAAATGTAGATATAAATCCAAATGTACAATTGTTAACCCTTTTGGGGCCTAGTGAATAGGCCTTTTGTGTATCCATATGCTCTTGCGCTACCGTCCACAGGATGGATATGGGGTGCACAATAAACTAGCCACTTCGGTGGCAAAATCTAAATACCTCACAACCTGCATTCCAAGCCTTTAAGTGCAGGTATCGCTTTCCACTGTTACATTTACTTCTTTTTTTATTCATTTAATATCAAATCTCACTGCTAAAATGTGTTTATTATCATTTTACTATCTATCCATTTTATATTTGTATATTATTACATGTTTAATCTCTGTGTAATCTTTTAGAACACTTCCTTGTATACCTATATTTTGTACTACCTTTTATAACTTTCATATTACCTTCAGTGCAATATTGAATTCTAACCGTTGTGCAATATTGACTTCCTACTTGCCATAGTCATTATATGAACCATTATTAATAGTTAATAGTAGCTTTCCTGTTAGTTATACATTCCTTCATTAGTCATATGATTGCAAACATCGACCCCTGATATTAACCTCTTACTAAATGGCATACACGATCCTAATAATAATTGCCTTTATTACACTGCTAGTTAGTTTAATATCTTTATTATGCACCCCTACCCATCCTGTGGACGGTAGTCAAAAGATTACAGAGGTACATAATGGGTCCAGGGACTGGGCCTCAAAGTACACTGTTAGTCAGGCTAAGACACTACTCAGTGCCAACAGTAACATAACAGTATTCACTTATAATGTCAGATCTTTAAGCAAACACTCTGATGACCTCCTAGCACTACTCACTTCTCCCAAATGTCAGTACGTTTATCATTACTCTCACTGAAACCTGGCTAAAAAATGATCTTATAAACACCTATGCCATACCTGGCTATACGGCCATACACAATTGTAAGCCAGATCAATTAGGAGGTGGCACAGCTATATACTACTGCTATGAACTTGAATGTATTAAATCTACTTGCACTAGGGATGAATATGGTGACTATACATTTGTTAAATTTAAATCCAAAAACCATTAACAGTTGGAGCAATCTACAGAGTACCTCACTCCAATATTTACTCTTTTAGTGAAAACCTAAAAAAAAAAACATGATAACTGACACAGAGATGAATAAATACCACCTGATGCTTACAGGTGACTTCAACATAAACCTCATCCATGACCACGACCCACAAGTAACTGAATTCACAAACACTATAAGCAACTGCTTACTTCTGCCAGCTATAACAAAACCTACAATAATCTCAGAGTCAAGTGCCTCATTACTTGACCATATCTGGACAAACACTATATCCCCATTAAAAGCAGGCATAATCACAGATAACACCACTGACTACTATCCCACCTTTCTCATAACCAACTTATGTAACTTGCCCCAGGACACAAGTATGATCACATTCCGACTACAGTTCTGCATTAAACAACATTGAATGGTAGAGTGAGCTAGCAGCCAACCTCGATATTGATGTGTTAATATTTTTTTACAAAATACCCAAAACCTATATAACATGCATTGCCCGATAAAAACAAAGCAGATCACAGCAAAGAGACTAAACAGCCCTTGACTTACAAACAGCATCCTCAAATCTGTTGATAAAAAATATCTATGTGGAAAACAGTACAGAATAAGTCTAATTACAAAGGATCTGACAAAACGTTATTCGTCAATACTTACTAATCTAATAAGGAGGTCCAAAAAACTGTATTACGAAAACAGATTTTATGACATTAAAGGGGATATGAAACAGACCTGGAAAATCCTATCTCAAATTCTAGGATCTAAAAAGCTGTCTCAAAACAGAATGATTAACTTAACGAAACCAGAAAAACCTCTCATCCAGCCAAAAGACACTGCCAACAGACTTAATGTCTTTTTCTCATCCGTAGGAACAAAGTTAGCAAACAAAATCCCAAACTCAAACACTCAGCCAAAAGACTACCTTACTGGGAACTGCCCAAACACCCTACTGAAATCTGGCTCATCATCAAAACACTAAAGAACAAGACAGGAGACCTAAATAACTTACCACCACTCATGTACAAAACAGCTTCTCATGTGTTGTCACCTATTATTGCATCTCTTTTAATAAATCCATTGAATCTTCCACCTTCCCATCCATACTCAAGACAGCAAGGGTCACCCCGATCCTCAAAGGAGGTGATCCAACCGAATTGAACAACTATAGGCCAATATCAAACTTGCCCCTACTATCTAAAATCTTCGAAAAATTAATTCACAAACAAGTCTACTCCTATTCAATATCCCACAACATACTTAACCCCTGTCAGTCTGAATTTAGACCGAAAAAAGTACTAGCGATGCAATTATACATATGATTGAACTAATATACTTGGCACTCGACAAAAATGAAATTCCCCTGGGACTTTTCATAGATCTACGAAAAGCATTTGATACAGTTGACCATGACCTATTGCACCTAAAACCTGAACACTAAGGGTCAGAGGACACTCTCTCGATTACTTAAAATCTTATCTTATCAGTAGGAACCAGTATGTATACACAAGTGGCATCAACTCCACTACACAACTTTTTCTTGTTGGAGTCCCACAGGGTAGAGTCCTTGGTCCACTTCTCTTTCTCATTTACATCAATGATCTCCCAAACGTATCTAAACTCCTTAAACCAGTTTTATTTGCAGATGACACTACTTATGTTTTCTCTCCGACTATTCTAACAGACACTGTAAATAACGAACTACTAAAAATATCTACTTGGATGACTACCAACAAACTATGGAGCAACTTGCAATGTGAACAGACTGACTGATGTTGTAGTGGCCAGGCTGAGGCTTGGTTCAATACTTCTGGCAGTTTGGGAGACACAGATGATGATCAAATTAAATGCAAATTATGTGATCAGGCATATGGTCACTGTCTTTAACACTATGTGCTTAATTGTCCACTTATTGAGGAATACAGAAAAGACAGTATAATAACCTATGTGACATGTCATAATATCTTATTAATGAAAATAAGATACCAGATATACTAAGCAAATTTCCTAAATTTGCTTGTAACAGATAAGTGAACTGTAGATATAAATCCATATGTACATCTGTTAACCTTTTTGTGGCCTAGTTCCTAGGCCTTTTTTATCCATATACTCTTCAGCTACCGTCCACAGGATAAATATGGGGTGCACAATAAACTAGCCACTTCGGTGGCAAAATCTATCTAAATCCAACAAACTAACTCTCAATATAGACAAAACCTACTTCATGCTATTTGGAAACAGATTTTGGTAGATTTTGCTACCGAAGTGGCTAGTTTGTGTGCACCCCATATTCATCCTGTGGACGGTAGCCAAAGCTGTGTGATTACACAAAGGCCTAGGAACTAGGCTAAGGTTAACAATTGTACTTATGGATTTATATCTATAGTTCACTTATCTGTTACAAGCAAATTTAGGGAATTTGCTTAAATATCTGGTATCTTATTTTCATTAATAAGATATCATGTCACATGGTATCTGTCTATCTCTGTATTCCTCAATAAGTGGACATAAGCAAGGTCACCATATGCCTGATCACATATTGCATTTATTTGATCATCAGCTGTGTCTCCCAAACTGCCAGAAGTACTTCAAATGTGCAGCTAAACATATTGATAAATGGTTCACCCATTTCAAGACACACAGAGGGCAAATTTCTAGGTCTCCATCTTGACTGCAGTCTCAAATTCCAAGACAGTCTCCAAAACAGTAGGCATCTTTTCATAGATACGGTACTATGTACCCCAAACAGCTCTTCTTGCTCTTTACCACTCCTTCATTTACCCTTACCTCACCCATGGTATTTGTGCATAGGGCTCAACCACAGCAAATCACCTTAAACCTTTAATAACCCAAAAAAAGCTGCTGTGCGATTGATTACCAACTCCTGTCCTAGACAGCACACTCCACCGCTTTTTAAGAGCCTTAACTTGTTTAATATGCAAAACATCCACACTTATTATTGTGCCTACTACACACACACATTATACTCCAACATTAACCCTCTTCTTAAACTCTTACTTGATATCCACAACAGAACACACAGGCATAACACAAGGCAAAATCACTCTTCGATATCCCTCGTGTCCATCTTCCCTATGCAAAAATGCTATGCACGTAAAGGGCCCAAAGATCTGGAATTCATTACCAGAACACACTGCAGGCACCTGCCTGCAAATCAATTTAAGGCCCAACTTAGAAATCATTTCATCACCCAAAATTAACCAGACAAACACTATATTTAACACCTACCAATCACTCAAAAAACTCCCATATAATTTATGACTACTCAACTATTTGACCATTTGCTTCGAATTTAAAATTGTTTCAATTTCATTATTGTAAAATGTGTTTGATGATTGCTCAACTATTTAATCATTACTCCAAACTTAAAATTGTTTCAATTTCATTGTTTTAAATTGTGCTCAATTGTAATACCGTATTATTATATACTATAGCATAACTGTAATTCTTTCTACCTTACTTATTAAAGCCACATAACTCGAACTAATAGAATATTCGATTTACTTGTATTCATTATAACTCACCTTCACAAAATTCAATTTCAATAACAAAAACATACAATGGGATCAAGTCAACCATGTCCTAAATGAAACAATATGGGAAGATATCTTAAACACGGATCCGAACATTTGCCTAGAAAAAATGAACTCTGTGGTTCTTGAGATCTGCTCAAGACACATTCCATTAAGAAAAAGAAAGAGAAGATGTAAACTAGAAAGAAAGAGATACTCCATATACAGACGAAGGCGAAGAGCCACAGAGCTGCTGAGAGGGGCCAATATATCTGAAATACATAGAGAGGCACTGGTCAATGAAATTGCAAATATCGAACTTAAGCTGAAGGAATTTTTCAGGAGACAAGAATCACAGGAAAAACTAAAAGCCATAAAAGGAAATTGAAAACCAAACCAAAATACTTCTTCTCTTATGCCAAATCTAAGGGAAAAACAACATCCAGTATTGGGTTCTGCTTAGGCGGGATGGGACATACACAGATGACAGCCAAGAAATGAGTGAGATATTAAAGTCCCAATACGACTCAGTGTTCAGTGAGCCGTTACCCAGACTAAGGGTCGACAATCCAAATGAATTCTTTATGAACGAAACCCAAAATTTGGTCATCTCAAAAATCTCGGATATTATTCTAACTCCACAAGACTTTGAAAAGGCAATAAATGACATGCCTATGCACTCTGCCCCTGGCCCAGACTCATGGAACTCCATGTTCATCAAGAATTGCAAGAAACCCCTATCGCGTGCCTTCAGCATTCTATGGAGAGGGAGCATGGACACAGGGGTCATTCCACACACACTAAAAACAACAGACATAGCCCCACTAGCAGTAAAGCAATTGCAAAGAACTACAGAGCGATAGCACTAACATCCCCTATCATAAAAAATCTTTGAGAGGGTTCTAAGAAGCAAGATCGCCAGCCAGTAGATACTCATCAATTACACAACCCAGGGCAACACGGGTTTAGAGCAGGTCGCTCCTGCCTGTCCCAGCTCCTGGACCACTATGACAAGGTCCTGGATGTTGTTGAGGATAAACAAAACACAGTTTAGTTAGTTTGATATCTTTATTATGCACCCCATACCCATCCTGTGGGCGGTAGTCAAAAGATTACAGATGTACATAATGGGTCCAGGGACTGGACCTCAAAGTTTGATAGCTGAGCAAGTTACAAAGGTAATGAACTCAGATGGTCACAATCATGACAAGTTACAAAGGTATTTGCAGATTACAGAGGTATATATAGGGTCCAGAGACTGGGCCCCAAAGTTTTGATAGCTGAACAAGGTACAATGGTAATTAATTCACTAGAAACAAGGTAATGAATCATGTAAGTAAATTTACTTACGTCTGTACATGGTTGCACTCATGAACAAATTATAAAGCAATGAGCAATCTATTAGTCTACACCCAGCCACAACTGTAATGAGTTATTGGTGCAAATTTTAATTGTTGGGTCACACACACACACATATACACATACATATATACACACAGAAACAAGGGGTCATAATTGGAAGTTGAAGACTCCTATGAGTCAAAGGGATGTTAGGAAGTATTTTTCAGTCATAGAGTTGTCAGGAAGTGGAATAGCTTAGAAAGCGACATAGTGGAGGCAGGAACCATACATAGTTTTAAGACTAGGTTTGATAAAGCTCATGGAGCAGGGAGAGAGAGGACCTAGTAGCAATCAGTGAAGAGGCGGGGCCAGGAGCTATGACTCGACCCCTGCAACCACAAATAGGTGAGTACACACACATACACACACATACATATATATACAAACACACAACACACATACACACATGTACATACACACACACACACACGTGTCAATGCTTTATTTACAGGGAGCAAAGTCAGGGTATTTTCCAGAATGGTCTGTAATATACCACTGTGGATAAAATACTTTGACATATCTTGAACATTTCTGAATGAGTAGTCTCTGAATTCATTAATTTTATCGCACTCCAGTACATAATGACGCAGGGTGTGACAATAATCCAACTGGCAAAGTTTACATCTTGTTTGGTCTACATCTGGTGGTGGTGATTTAACCTGCCAAAGATACTTGTAACCCAGCCGGAGGCGGGCGAGTAGTGACATCCAAGAGTCTGCTTATTTTGTTGGATGCACCATAGACATGTGGCTCCTCCTGCATGATAGAATGATGATAGATGGACTGACTGGTGTCAAACTCCCTGAGTCTTAAGTCAATAAAATTCAGTTGAAGTTCTTTTCGTATTATTGTTCTCAAACTGCTAACTGACAAGCCAAAATTGTAATCTATCCCCTCTTTGAAAGCATAAAACTTAGCCAATTTATCAGTTCTATCATGCACTCTGACTCTACTATCCAGAATCCTACCATACCTGTGCCTGGCTTCTGACACGAGCATGCTACAAGTTATATTTGATGAGTTGAGAGCATTTATGGATGACAGAGAATCAGTTACAATTAGAGAGTTAACCTTAGATACATGGACGCATTTGAGTGCAAGGAGTATGGCAAACAGTTCTGTCTGAAGGGTAGAGGCCCAGTTATTGATGCATGCTCCAATTTCTTTAAGAGAGCCATAACTCTGTATGACAACAGCAGCACTACCAGCTGCACCAGTGGATTGGTGAACAGAACCATCAACGTAAATAATTTGTGAGAGAGTGTGCTGTTTGGCTAAATTATCAATACAGTTTAAGGCATCATGTTTGGCTTCAAGGCGAAGCTTTGGTTGTGATTTAAGAAGTAGTTTTGGGGGAAATGGAGGGATGGTAGTTTGGAATGGGGTAATATTCCATGGAGCGGAGAAGTGCCGCTGTTGCCTTACTTGCCACAGATCATGTATCTGATTCATGCGGAGGTCGGTTCCAGTTTTTTCGATCCATCTGGAGGGATGTTCACCAGTGCTGAGGAAAGTTTTGAAGGCTTCTGTGCATGGGTTTGAATGGGCTTGCCTGAGCATATTAACCCCAATTAGGATATTTCTTTCAGTAACACGATCTCTGATGCTTGGAATATCAAGTTCTTTCTGCATATTTAAAATTTTGGCAGTACGAGGGCATCCTAAAATGATCCTCATTGCTTCGTTTTGCAGTTTTTCCAACCCTCCAAGCTTCCAGTCAGACACAAGAGCAAGTAGTGGGGCAGCATAATCAACTAATGATCTAATATAAGCAAGATACATCATTTTCACAATTTTAACATTAGCACCATACCTGGGGTGAAACTCTGCCACAACTCTAAGTGCTCTCAGCCTTTCTTTGTATTGACGACAAAGTCTCGTTACAACAGGTCAAGTAGTGGGACCTCAAAGCCTAGATACCTGTATCTGTTTACATATTCTAGAAGAGACCCATCATGCAACTGGATCTGGCGAACTGTGCCTCTGTCGAGGAGGACGCCTATTGAGTATCTTTGTTTTATCAGTAGAGATTATCATCCCAGGTCCTGACACGAGGCTAGTACATGGTTAAGGATGTTTTGGGTGTTGGAGAATCCGGTGTTGTGAATCATTATATCATCAGCAAAATTGATCATATAATGATGGGGCTGGCTAGGCATAGCATTAAGTAATGCATTAATTAGAATATTGAATAGAGTGGGACTGAGCACACCTCCCTGTGGGGTTCCTAATTCAAAGTCTTTAGTTATACTTCTATGCCCCTGGAACAACACAGAAGACTTTCTGTTGGACAGGTAGCCTTTAATCCAGCGGAGAAGCCATCCTCCAACATCCATTCTGGCAAGTTCACTAATGATTACATGTCTGTTGGCAACATCAAAAGCAGATTTAAGGTCAAGGAAGGTAGTGTATGAGCTGTCAGTGTGCAGAGTGAGAAAGGTGGCTATGCAATAGTGCACACTCCTTCCATGCATGAAACAATGCAACCGGGGGGACAAAAAATGTTTGATTCTGTACATGAGACGATTAAGAATCATCCTCTCAAATGTTTTACATAAGCAGCTAGTAAGAGAAACAAAACACAGATATAGTATACACAAACTTCGCAAAAGCTTTCAACAAGTGTGACCATGGCGTAATAGCACACAAAATGCGTGATAAAGGAATAACAGGAAAAGTTGGTAGAAGGATCTATAACTTCCTGACAAATAGAACTGTAAGGGGTTGGGAGCAGTAGGGGATTGAATACTATGTTTATTTGGTTCAGTCATTTATAATTGTTTTTGTTATTGTCGTTGTTGTTATGGAGCAGCCTTAGAGAGTAGTACATGGTTTTAGTTACTCTGGGTTTTACTAACCTACAACCACTACAGTGGCGACGAGGATGGGATCATCAGAGCCAAGGATAGTGGGCCAATGTGACTGAAGTAGTAGGGATATTGGCAGCCGAGAACGTTGCAGCAGAGCGGTGATTATTAAAAATCTACAGCAGCACAAGTGACGGCATGGCGGCGACAGCACAAGGAAGGTTGGAACCTTTCGACCCACGTAAGATTTCTTTGGAGCTTTGGCTAAGCTTGTTGGAAGCCAATTTCGCTCACTTAGAAATTAAAGAGCAAGATAACAAGAGGAATTTCATGCTAGTGTCCCTGGGATCAGAAACTTACAGTGTTTTAGGTAATGTGTGTGCACCAGATTTACCACACACGAAGCGTTACGACTTGGTTGCGGCACTGAAAAATTATTATGCAGTGAAACCAGCCTACCACCGCAGTTTGTTGGCTTTTCAGCAGAGGAAGAAACGACAGGGTGAGTCCTTGCATGAATTATATACAGATTTAAAAGCATTGGCTGTGAACTGTACCTTTGGGGGACAATTTGACCCCAGAGTGAGGGACCAGTTGTTTATGGCGGTGGTGGATGAAGTATATTTTCCTCACCTAGTTGCAGAAAATTTGGATTTGCAAAGTGTGCAGTCTGCAAAACTATTTGACAAACTTTTGAACTTGGAACAGGCATTTGTTACAGATAAGAACTCTGCTCCTGCAGTACAAAGTGATTAATGCTGTGAAATGTAAACATTGTGGGTTCCAGCACAGTAGTAGTACTTGTAGGTTTAAAGACTTTTTCTGTAATAAGTGTCATAAGAAAGGCCACTTGAGAAGAGTGTGTAGAGAGAAATCGTCAAAATTGTCTCCTAAGGCTGTATCAAATTCGAGTATTGAAAAAAAACAGGACAGCAAGGACACAGCAATCACCTAGATATCCTAGAACAAAGTCAATTAAGGTGCTGGATGGCGGTGATAGTTCAGAGGATGGGAAGTGATGAGCTTATATGCCTTAGAGGATAGAGTGTTTTCCATGAAGGCAGAGAAATATGGGTTTATCATTAACAATCAACAGGTACCTTTTGAGATTGACAGTGGGGCGTCCATCTCGACTTTATCCAAAGACTGGGTAGAGGCAGTAAAGGGGCACATTGAGCCATGTTCTAGGAGGGTAAATACATATGATAACTGGAAAATAAACCTTCTGGGACAGGTGGTTTTGCCGGTAAGATATAATAACTTAGAGGTGTCACAAGTGTTTTATGTAGTGAAATCCCATAATAGTAACTTGTGTGGGAAAGACCTCATGAAAAAGGTAGGGATTTACCTTGCTGGATTGGATGAATCTACCAAAATTAACAAGCTAGACAGTGCTGAAGAAATGTTAGATAATTTTAGGGTAGATTCTAGTAAACTATCTCCAGCTTTGTGGCCAAAATTCATGTAAAAGTGATGCTGTTCCTAAGTTTGTGAAAGCACGGCCAGTACCATTTTTTCACAAGAGATGATTGAGAAAGAATTAGAAAAATTAGTGCAGAAAGGCATTATTGAGCCTATTTCGCATAGTGAATGGTCTGTACCTATTGTCCCAGTATTAAAGGCTGACTCTAAGTCTATGAGAATATGTGGGGATTTTAAATATGTAAATCAAAACATTCATTGTGAAAGATATCCTTTACCCAGGATTGAGGAATTATTGTCTGTAGTGGGTAAAGGTAAAATATTTACAAAATTAGATTTGAAGGATGCTTATTTACAGATACCTGTAGATGAGAGGAGCCAACATGTTTTAGTAATTAATACCCACAGGGGTCTTTTTAAATATAAGAGATTACCATTTGGAATTTCCTCATCTCCTGGTATTTTCCAGAAATTTATTTCCAAATTGTTTGTTAACCTGGATGGGGTTGCATCCTATTTAGATGATATCATAATATGTGGTGCCACGGAAGTTGAGCATGATGTCAGACTCAGGCAGGTGTTGAATATTTTACAAGAGCATAATGTAGTATTGAATAAGGATAAGTCAGTGTTGAAAGCCAGATCTATTGCATATCTGGGGTATGAGATTTATGGGCAGGTATTAAACCCTCTTCTCAGAAGGTGGAGGCTCTTGTGAATTTACCTTCACCTACGTCTGTAGGAGAAGTTCAGTCTTTGTGGGGATGGTGACTTACTATTGTAAGTTTATTAAGAATTTTTCTTTAATTTTGGCACCACTGTATGATTTGTTAAAAAAGGGGGCTACATTTGAGTGGTCTTCAGTGGAAGAGGAAGCTGTTCAAAGGATTAAAAAACAATTGGAGTGTTCAGCTTTGTTGACTAATTTTACGGGAGAGCATCCATTAATAATTGAGGTTGATGCTTCTTCTGTGGGTGTTGGATGTGTGTAATCCAGGTAGTAAATGGCCAGGAAAACCCTGTGTATTTTGCTAGTAAGAAACTTTCTCCGGCAGAACAGAATTATTCTCAACTTGATAAAGAAGGTCTATCTTTGGTGTATGCTGTTAAGAAATTCAGATATTTTTTGCTAGGGAGAAAGTTTGTTGCTCGCACAGATCATAAACCATTGCTAGGGTTGTTTGGTAAAGGGAAACGTATTCCAGTAAATGCAAATGCCAGAATTCAGCGTTGGGCTCTGTTATTAGCTCAGTATGATTATGAATTGTCATTCAAGGCTGGTAAGGAAAATGTTATTGCAGATGCATTTAGTAGATTACCTATTGAAGATCACAGCTTAGAATCAGGTATACCTTCAGAATATGTGAGATTAGTAGAGTTCCTCGATTTCAAACACTTATCATTTGACAAAATCAAAGAGGAAACTGGGATAGATGCTGTATTATCCCAAGTAGTAAATAATGTTAAATATGGATGGTGTAAAAACAGTGTATTTTTATCTGATTATAATTCAGTCAAATCAGATCTGACTGTTCATGATAATGTATTATTGTATAGAAATAGAGTGGTAGTGCCTGTAAAATTGAGATGTAAGGTATTGGAGCATCTGCATATAGGTCATAATGGTATCAATGCTATGAAAGCAGAAGCTAGGCAGTGGGTCTGGTGGCCAAAGATGGACCAATATATTGCAGAAGTGACAAAGAGTTGTCCCATTTGTTTTCAGAATTTTAAGCCAAATTCATTTCCTGTCCTATCATGGCCCAGCACTGGGACACCATGGTCTAGAGTGCATATAGATTATGCAGGTCCTGTTGAGGGCAAATATTTTTTGGCAATTGTGGATTCCTTTTCAAAATTCTTAGATGTGCAAGTAACTAGTTCCATGACATCCACAGTTACTACTGAGTTACTGAGGAAATCCTTTTGTAATTTTGGGTTACCAGACACAGTTGTGTCAGATAATGCTGCTTATTTTGTCTCACAAGAGCTGGAAGCCTTCTTTAGTAAGAATAGTATTGAACATGTTACTCCAGCCCCATACCATCCTTCATCAAATAAGACACCAGCAGAAATGATGTTTCATAGGAATTTTAAAGTCCCTTTATCGGCTGTCAAATGTCATGTTAAAGAGGACAATTCATTGCCTAACATGCCTGCTGGTGACCTTCACGGAGTGGTGAAGCATTTTAAAGTTGATGATGCTGTGTATGCAAGGAACTTTGGGAAAGGTGACCCTTGGTTAGAAGGAAAAATTGTGGAGGTATTAGGGGTTAGGAATTATAAAGTGTTAATTAGGGTTTGGTAACATGATATGGAAAAGGCATATAGATCAGCTCATGCCAAAGTTTAGGAGTGAACAACCACTGATTCCAACAGTACCAGAAGCAGTAAGAGTGGTTTAAAGGAACTGCCCACAACAGAAAAATGGTAATAAACTTAAAGAGCAGGTTAGCATACAGGAAGAACCTCCTAGGAGGTTTGATAAGGGGACCAGCCGGGTGAGAGAAGAGGAGGCACCTCAGGACAGTGCAAACCCTCCAATTCTCCGGCGTTCCAGCAGAGTTGTCAAACCTCCAGATAGGTTGGATTTATAAGTTGGATGATATAATGTAATTTAGAAAAGGAGGAATGTAAGGGGTTGGGAGCAGTAGGGGATTGAATACTATGTTTGTTTGGTTCAGTCATTTATAATTGTTTTTGTTATTGTCGTTGTTGTTATGGAGCAGCCTTAGAGAGTACATGGTTTTAGTTACTCTGGGTTTTACTAACCTACAACCACTACAAGAACACAAAGAGTAATAGTAAACAGAGTAAAGTCCCAGGCAGCCACGGTGAAAAGCTCTGTTCCACAAGGCACAGTACTCGCTTCCATTCTATTCCTCATCCTCATTTTTGACATAGACAGAGATGTAAGCCATAGATCCGTGTCTTCCTTTGCGGATGACACCCAGATTGCCATGGCAATTTAGAAATTATAGAGGAACTCGGCACAAGCGACCACAAATCAATTACCTTTAGCATTGAATGGAAGTATGATAGTAGGGACAATTCAGTAACGGTCCCAGATTTTCGCTTAGCAGATTACAATGGGCAGCTGCAGGCAGCAGCAACAAGGCTGCTCCTATATTTTGCCATTCCCTGGTCCGTTGAGACTCCAGTAATGGCCTATTTGCAATACACAAAGGTGGTGACCCCACAGACGTAAACAACTATAGGCCTATATTAAATCTACCGTTGCTATCCAAAATCTTCGAGAAACTTGTGCACAAGAGATTATACTCGTTTATAACGACACAAAGCATACTCAACCCCTGCCAATTTGGCTTCAGGAAAAATAAAAGCACTAACGATGCAATCGTAAAAATGATAGACCTGTTTTACACAGCACTGGAAAATAAGGAATATCCATTAGGACTTTTTATTGACCTAAGGAAAGCTGTCGACACAGTAAAGCATGGCATCCTACTCCACAAACTTGACCACTATTTAATAAGAGGTCATGCACTTGCATACTTCAAATCCTACCTCACTAATATTTACCAGTATGTCACCATTAAAGACATCCTCCTCGACACGACCACTTGATACCGGAGTACCGCAGGGAAGTGTCCTTGGTCCCCTGCTCTTCCTCTTATACATCAATGATCTTCCCAATGTATCACAACATCTGAAACCAATACTCTTTGCTGACGACACGACTTATGTTATCTCCCACTCAGATCTTACCACGCTCAACACCATTGTTAAGGACGAATTACTAAAAATATCTACATGGATGACAGCCAATAAAC